>JAVTVY010006056.1:0-40234 GCA_036873755.1 Hanleya hanleyi
TTGTCTTTCTCTTTTTCACCTGATGCCCCGTTGAATGTTCCCTTAACGCAGCATAGTGTCCCCCCCGTCCAGGTGGATCCTGTGGTTTTCAACATCAAACAGAAATTCATGTCGGGCGAAGAATTACAAGCGTCTAGTCCGTCATTCATAATCCAGCCGTCGTCCATTAGAGAATATCCGCGTCCATAATCCAAAGACCTATTCCATTTTCCACATAACAGCATTAGCACCAAATTCAAAAAGACAATCATAGTATACATAAACATAGGCTTGTTTCCTGCAAGAGAGAAGCGGTCAGCAGTTTTCAATGATGCCGGCAAGACATCATGATGTTCCAAAAATATCAAATCCGTATCGCTGATCAGTATTCTTAATCCATGATATTCGTTGTAAAGTCGTCATCTAAAGAATGATGTATCTCAGTCACGCTTTGATTGTGCCTGTTCATATGAGTACCATGAGGATCTTGAAGTACATGGGTTCATACGGCCCCCTAGCCCCGGGTTAAGCGGAATTAGACACAAGTTACGAAACGTAGCGCCATAGATCTTGCACGCTACGTTCGTATTTTGCTATCAGCATGCGATATGTATCGCCAAATTTGAGAAACTTTGAGTGGAGGCTCTTGGTGGAATAGCCCTGTTTTATATGTTTCTGCAACAATGTTTTGTGACGTTGGTTAAAATCATCACATTTAACACAGGATCTAGCAAATGCTACTAAGCGAGATGTGTATACGCCATATGCAGGTCCCACTGGAATATTACTATCCAGAAAGGGATAGTTTACGATGTCGAAATTGTAATCATCTCTTTTGTCATAAAGTCGACGAGAGAGAATGCCCGCTTCATTTTTATAGAGGTAGAGATCTAAATAAGATGTGCCTGTAGGGCTATCTGTAGTTTCCTTCAAATCCGGTGAAGGTGGATATATATCCTTCACTGCGTCATTTATATAGCGATTATCCACAGCGAGAAGATCGTCTATATAGCGTTTGGTGAATGAGAAGGAACGGGCTTTGAATGGATCGGGTTTTGAAAGCGCCTGCATATAATCATATTCATAAGAGAACAGATATAGGTCGGCCAACAGGGGTGCACAATTAGTACCCATTGGAATACCTATATCCTGCTGATATATTGTGTTGCCAAATTTCACATAGATATTTTTAATGAGAAATTCAAGCAACTCTATAAAAAGAAACATCCCATGAATGATATCTCTTGTATGTAGTCGAGCTAAAGAATGCTTTATGGCTTCCGACATTAATATATCTACGATCAGTTTTCTTGAACACAGATACTATTAATGAACTTAGACGGTCGCTCCACTTATGATCACCTTGAAGGTTGCCTCTCCCAGCAAAGTTATATCGTTTCAGTTGGCCATGCTCACGCTCGGGTACAACGTATTTGGGGCTGTCTTGGCGACCGATACTGGTCGGCTCAGTTGGGATATTTACGACCCAGTGTCGACACAGTACATCAACTTCGCTGATTCTACGTTGGCGCATAGGTATTTTCTGGATTCCTTGGTGTCACAAGTACGACAATCTGAAACATGCTAAGCAATGATACAATTGTCGTAATTGTGTCATCAGTGGTTGACTCCGCATGCAGAGTCGCCTGCTAATGATACACTTGTGGCAGGGATACCAGGGAAGTCACCTGGAAGAACTATGTGATACTTTGCTTAGTGACTACTCGGCTACTGTTTCTATGATGAGAAAGTTTCGGTTTGTCCGATGTAAACATGCTGACAAAGTATAAGTAGCGCATATGAAATCAATCTTATTTAAGCGCTAATATTTTCCTAATTTATATGGAATTACGTTTTCGTCGTAAAATGCTACTGATTTATAAACATTAAGACAATAATGTTAGGGATATATAAATAATTAAATGTGTCAGTTTCTGCTTTAGTTCAGGATTTATACATTCGTCAAAACGAAGCGACAATCCGCGCCTTACCGTACTATTTCTCAGTATATTATTTTGTTCAATATTTATATAGCCCTAGCGTATCTGTCTTAACATTTCCAAATCTGAATTCAACAATGGAAATATCTACAATTCCACATGTTTTAATTTATATATAAACAAGCTGAGTAGCTAAGTAGCCTGTTTGAGAGCATACAGCATATACGCTTTTGAACTATGATTATTTTTTTGAATTTGGTGCTAATACTGTTATATGGATATGGAATAGGTCTTATGGACGCGGATATTCTCTAATGGACGACGGCTGAATTATGAATGCCGGTCTAGATGCTTGTATTTCAATATCTCCTTAAATATAACTTGGAAAGTGGATACGTGTATGTGGAAAGAGACGTTTGTCTGGAATTGTTGAGACAATTTGAGGAGGTTTGGGAAGCAGTAATGGGTAGTGTAACACTGAAATGTAAGTCTGTAGTTGTATATGGATTTGTGGATGGTGAGGTTTATGAATCGATGGGTAGAACAGATCACAACACACATGGATACAATATGGGTGAGTGAAATCCAAGATGTTCAATGGCAGCCATCTTGGATTACATACTACCTCAATGAAAATCAATACCAATGGCCATCTAAGTGATGCGAAGCACCTTCTCAAGTTCGAAGCCAATCGGACGAATTGTTCTCACGATACCGCATTCACAAGATGCGGGACGGATAGAATCCAATATGGTCAATGGCAGGCATCTTGGATTACGTACCAATACCAATGGCCGTCTAACCGATGTGAAGCACCTTCTCAAGTTTGAAATCGATTGGTCGAACTGTTCTCGGGATATCGCGTTCAGAAGATGTGGGATGGACAGAATCCAATATGGTCAATGGCAGCCATCTTTGAATACGTACCTCAGTGAAAAACAATACCAATGGCCGTCTAACTGATGTGAAAAACCTTCCCAAGTTGAAGTCGATTGGCTGATTTGTTCTCGAGAAATCGCGTTCACAAGACGTGGGAAGGAGTGAATCCAATATGGTACATGCCAGTCATCTTGGATTAGGCACCTCAGTGAAAAGCAATACCAATGACCGTCGAACTGATGCGAAGCCCCGTTGACAAGTTTGAAGTCAATTGGTCGAATTGTTCTCGAGATATCGCGTTCACAAAATGTGTTGCGGACAGAATCGAATATGGTCAATGGCAGCCATCTTGGATCAATTACATCAGTGAAAATCAATACCGATGACCGTCTGACTGATGTAAAACACCTTCTCACGTTTGAAGTCGATTGGTTGAATTGTTCTCGAGATATCGCGTTCACAAGATGTGGGACGGACAGAATCCAATATGTCAATGGCAGCCATCTTGGATTACGTATCTCAGTCAAAATCAATACCAATGGCCATCTAACTGATGTGAAGCACCTTCTCAATTTTGAAGTCGATTGGTAGAATTGTTCTCAAGATATCGCGTTCACAAGATGTGGGACGGACGGCCGGACGGACGGACGGACGGCTAGCATTTCCAAGTCCTCCCACCACTTCGTGGCGGAGGACAATAATGAACTAAATCAGAACGTGGCAAAAAAGGCGTCGCTTGTGTTTGATTATTCCAGAAATTGTATATGCTTCAAAACGAAATGACAACCAGCGCCTTTTTAAATTCCGTCGAATTTTCTTGAACAACAAATATTTTGAGAATATTTAGAATCAGAAAGTGACGAAGAGCGATTCATACTCATCAACGTTAGAGGAAGGCAGCAACTCTCACCATTCTGCATTTGTGTTTTGTGTTATTTCATTAAACGTGGTTTTATAACTTCTGCTTACCTTGCCCTACCCTTTTTTTTTACCTTTTGATATTACTATAAGGTATAAAGTATGTGCCAAGTTTCAGAGATGTTGATGCATCCAGGCATTGTGTTCATTCTGTCTCTCCGGGTGTGTTCTCGGGCATATATACGATTCCTGGGAGCAGCGACACTGCAAACTCGCACATGTCAAAGAGACTTGGTCGCAAATAATATTTCAAACAACACACTGTATAGGTGTGGGACCAGTCACCTTTTGAATCGGCTTGACCAAAGTAAAATGTGGGGAGAAAGTTGAGTGTATTAGTTCATCTGCGCATGCGCTAATTTTCACAAACCAAGGTGACAACGAGCCTCTGTCTTCCACTGATTGCATTGTTAATTTACAACTTTACCTGAGCCAGACTCCCCTAGAATACAAATATACATGTTTATTGTCTCTGTGTATCTGTCGGTGACACGAATATGCGACGCAGGTTCAATCAGCGACGCTACTGTCGGGAGCAGCATGAAGAATAAATACTCTGGTCTTGTATCGTGTGCTTCGGAAAGGGTGCATATCCATTCCCAAAGATCGACTCGACAGGCACTGTCTAACGGGAATGGCACGTTATATGCATCGCCAATCCGACGATATATGTCGCTGTCTGAAATACAGACCGGTGGCGCAAAACGCCTAGAGAATGGGCTCGCCATGGGCCTGAAATAGAGAAATACCTAGTCCGTGAAACACTGCCAAGGGTTGAGAGATGTTGTTTTGCGTCATACATCGCTTACAAGTAATGCCCAACGCTTTTCATTGGTTAACTAATACGGAACTAGAAAACTGTTGCGTATAACATATAGGCCTATGCATCAATTCTCTAAAATATATGATTCACAAAATCTGATAATCTGTAAGTATATTTATCGAAATCGGGTCGATACTTGGTGTAAGAACGCATTGTTGAGGCTTTTGTTGAGGCTTTTGTGCAGCTGAAAAGGGTCACGTCTAGACGCATTGTTGAGCTCAGACAGGCTATTGTAGGCTTTGCCTTATGCGTTCTTACACCAAGTATAAACCAGAAATCGTAAATGCTAAAGACGGCTGAAAATCGAAATATTCTTCCAGCTCCTCTGAAGTCGACTGGTGAATTTTTTACGTGATATTGCGATACTGAAGGTTTTGAACCTCCGATCGGTTTAAAACATAGTACTGAATGATATATATTATGTCTTTACATCCTTTGGGTATGGAAGCCGGATGCGGCCATTCGTGCCTTCGTAACTTCGCCTTACCCACAACGCGAAGCGACGAAGCCGCGAAGTCACGAAGCCGCGAAGGAGCGAAGGTCCGAAGTCGCGAAGGCGAAGCTGCGAAGCCACGAAGCGGCGAAGGCGAAGACGCAAAGGGACGAAGCGAAGTGACGAAATTGTACAGCATCGTCCCTTCGTGTCTTCGCCTTCGCCCCTTCGTGGCTTCGCCTTCGCCCCTTTCTCGCCTTCGCCTTCGCCCCTTCGCGGCTTCGCCTTCGTACCTTCGCGCCTTAGCGGCTTCGCCCCTTCGCGCCTTCGCGGCTTCACCCCTTCGCGTCTTCGCCCCTTCGCCCCTTCGCCTTCGCCGCTTCGTGGCTTCGTAGCTTAGCCATCGCGACTTCGCGGCTTCGCGGCTTCATCGCTTCGTATTGTGAGTAAGACGAAGTTACGAAGGCACGAATGGCCGCATCCGGCTTCCATATTTAGGGGTGAAGTGAAACAGGGTATGGAGTACGACATATAAGGTTCAGTTTATGACACTGATTTACGGAAAATACATTAACCAATGAAAGTCGTTGGAATTACCCTATAATGGTTTGTTCCAATGTTACTCAATCATAATGATGATAATTTCTATATGTATCATATATGGAAATGAAGTGTATTGTATATTGCAATAATGGGTAGTGCATTACGGATTATATAACATTACTTGTTATGATATTACATGACAGCGATTATCAAGGAGCTTTAGAAAGGTAGTTTCGAAAATTGTTGAACAATTTGGCAACCTCTCGGTTATAGAATAGAAATGGCAGGCCTAGTGTTTTCATATTCGTGCGCAATGCATAATTGACGAACGGTTAACGAACGGTTAATGTGGGGAAGTTTGTAAAAAAACTGTAAACTTCTCCGTGTGTCAAATAACACGTCTATAAAAACATTACCTTTTGAAGAAAAAATATCATACTACCGTGAGGTAGACAAAAGCAATGTTGCATGTGCATGGTGTTATGGCACAATGTCTGTGATTGGCTCGGCATAGTAACAATACGAATCTGCGCATCTGAAAACCCCTCGGCTCTGGGCGCCATGCAGCCATTCACAATGTATTCAATTTGAACCGTAGTACATTGAAGACACCAGAAACATCAAACAGTCAAGTGACAAATATACAGATTATCAAAAATTTTGCAATTAGAAATGGCCACTAATGACAATCACTTTCTCTGATAATGTGAAAATCTTGATTGAAGTCTTGGATATATGCAAAACCTATACCTGTGATGGTGCATAAATTAAATATGGTCGCCAAGGTTTCCACTCAATCAGGGTAACTGGTTTGGTCATTCTTTTAAAGTTTCTTGATGTATCGATGATCTACACCAAGTTTCACACTGAACAGCGAAATGGTATCCGAGATACACAAGATTAATGGTTTCGCATAAATTAAAGATGGCCACCAAAGTTTCCACCCAATCGGGTCCAGATTCAATAAGATTCTGGGTCACGAGCATATGAATGTGCACTGCAAGTTTGGTGTGCCCAGTGTAAGTCGTTCTAAAGATATCTTGGTAAGGAGAAAGCTGTAACTTCAACAGAGAGGGGACAGGGGACTGGGGACGTTTTGCCGTAAAGTATATATCTACACATTAAGACATGCGGGGCTGGGTACTCCACTTGTGTGTATGTAACTTTGACTGAAGGGGGACAGGGGACTGGGGACGTTCTTTTGTAAAGTATACCTACATTTAAGATGAACGTATCTTTTTAGACAAACAACTATGAGAAAGAGATAATGGCAATATAGTAAACATATCATTTGTTGTCGGGGACTGGGGACTGGGGACTGAGTTTGGGTATATATAGATGCATATGTACAAGATTATTAGACATAAAGAGTGACACTTGACCAGGCTAAAAGACTTACGATACTACACGCTATTTAAATATATACCCTCCCGCAAATACACAGACGATTTGGGGGACATGGGGACTGGGGACTGATTTTGTAAATATATAAATATGATGCCAGCTAGGTAATTGATTGGACATATACACATAAACTGGGCGTGAAAAGGACTGGAACTAAACGTCATGATAAGAATGAAATACTGTTAAAATTTACGTTAAATCATATTCACTCACTCACTCACTCACCCATTCACTCACTGTTTTATTGTGTTTAAATATGTCAATTATTTCGTCCAAGTATTCGTGTAGTTATTGTAAACCCCCAACACACACACACACACACCAACACACACACACACACACACACATAGAATATATATAATATATATATATATATAGATATATATATATAACATTTCACGTCGTGTTACATGCTACATATGCCACAGATGCGGTCAGTACTATTCACAGAAGCAAGAAACGTGGATCCCGATTGGCAGGAATGCAGACCCGAATCCATGGGGAAGAAGGGACACTTTACCGCGCATCTTAGCTGACGAATCACCCACGGGGGTATTACCGATGCAGGAAGATGTGAGTACTATCTATCAACGCCGCTGATCTACTATCCGGAGTTGTTTTCACCGCAATCGGCATGTCTTGGATAGATACAATTTCCGGTTAGATGTTAACACGAGCCTACCCAACTACGTCCGTCCCATTTTTGAGGAGTACCTTCGGCTAATTATAACGGCGTAAGGAGACGGATCAGGTCCGGTACTTTTACCCGAATAACAATACTTTCGTGTACGACTAGCCCTTCACTATCATGGATCTTGCGTCCTTGGAGACGGCACTGGTTCACTAGTATGCCTTGCAATGAGCCCGTCAACAACGCCCCAGTAGTATATAAAAGACCCATTGGGTCGCATTTATGCAAATGAGATGACGTCATCGCGGAGCATGCGGAGCTCACGATGACGTCACATCCGGTCACGTGACATTCGGGTCAAAGGTCACATCTGGGTCAAAGGCCACACCCGGGTTAAAAGGTCAAAGGTCACTTCCGGTCACGTGACGGTCCAGTAATAAGGCTAAGACCCCAGTGACTCCCAATGCCAAACTCCCGAAACATGGTCCCCGACAATATTGCCATCTGTTTGCTCATGTTAAATGCCCAGTGTCTCCATACAGGTTTCCCAAAACCGTATTGATACAAAAAAATACCTGAAACCATGGGAAGGAAGACTTATAGTAATGAACATAACCTATAGATGTTGTACGATGTTATTATGACCAGTCTAGCATCCGTGCGACCCCAGGGTCGAGCGTTTATTGTCCAGTTTGCACAATGAAACAAACATGGCGAATTTCAACATGGCGGTCGCACAACGTTCGTCCTACGTATGATGACCAACAAGGAAGACAACTCTGACGGGGCGAACCCTCTGTGGCGCAAATTCCCGGGTGATCTCCCCTGATTCGCACATTTGCATCTATATGGACAATGCCTGTATAGGGTATATGGGTGGTCATTTTTTTGGTGCATTTTACTATGGGTTGTGGGGTCTTGTTTTCTTCGTCTCACCACGTAAAACACGATGGGAAGGATCTAGAAGCTAAGCGGTGAAATTTATCGAAAAGTTCGGGGAGGTATGGATAGGCCCATACTGGTTCAGTGGATAGGTCCATACTGGGCAATTCACGCCTGGGCATTGCGATATGGGTTGTGGGATTTTGTTTTTCACGTCTAACCACGTAAAACACGATGAGCGGGGTCGCGAAGCGATTGGTTGAAATTTTTTGAAAAAATCACTGTGCGTATGCGTAGTGGGTAAATAGTGCCGGGTGGACGTTTTGGGATCTAGGTGAGCCCCTAGTAGTTCGACTGGTCGAGTGAGGTGTCATCCTAAAGCAGTCGTGAGGGAGCATCCGACGGGATGGGTGTGTATTCCGTTCTCTTCATTCTGCGCATGCGCAGTAGACAAAGGGTATGGAAATATACGTTTTGGGGTCTAGGTGAGCCACTATTGGTCCGATTGCATCAACTGAGGTATCAATGTGTAGCATACGTGAAGGAGCATCCAGTGGGATGGCTGCGACGTAGAACTGACGTCATTGTGCGCATGCGCAGAAGACAGGGGTATGAAAATAGACGTTTTGGGACCGAGGTGGGACCCTAGTGGTCCGATGGAGTGGAGTCAGGTATCAATGTAAAGCACACGTGAGGAAGCATCCAGCGGAATGGCTAAAACGTGGAACTGACGTCATTCTGCGCATGCGCAGTAGACAAAGACTATGCAAATAGACGTTTTGTGGCCGAGAGGGGCCACTATTGGTCCGATTGGGGCGAGTGAGGTATCGTTGTAAAGCATACGTGAGGGAGCATCCGAAGTAAGGGGTGTGCCGTGCAACTGACGTACTTCGGCGCATGCGCAGTGGAGAAAGTGTATTTTGGGGTCTAGGTGGACCACTAGTGGTCCGATGGAGTCGTGTGAGGTATCAATGTAAAGCATACATGGGGTAGCATGCGCCTGGACTAGTGTGTTGTTTGTTCTCAACATTCTGCGCATGCGCAGACAGGGAATTGTGGGAAAATGGTATGGAAATAGACGTTTTGGGGTCTAGGCGGGCCACTGGTGGTCCGACTGCATCAAGTGAGATATCATTGTAAAGCATACGCGAGGGAGCATCCAGCGGGATGGCTGAAACGTAAAACTGACGTCATTCTGCGCATGCGCAGTAGAGAAAGGGTATGGAAATAGACGTTTTGGGGCCGAGAGGGGCCACTATTGGGCCGATTGGGTCGAGTGAGGTGTCAATGTGAAGCACTCGGGAGAGAGCATTCGACGGTATGGCTGAACGTGGAACTGATATCATTCTGCGCATGCGCAGTAGACAAAGGATATGGACATAGACGTTTTAGGGTCTAGGTGGACCACTAGTTGTCCGATTGAATCGAGTGAGGTATCAATGTGAAGCATACGCGAGGGAGCATCCTACGGGATGGGAGTGACGTGAAACTGACGTCATTTTGCGCATGCGCAGTAGACAAAGGGTATGGACAAAGACATTTAGGGGACGAGAGGGGCCACTGGTGGTCCGATTGCGTCGTGAGAGGTATCATGTTGTAGCCCTGGGGGTGTAGACCGCGATTTGAGGGATGTCCACGCCATCTGAGACGTCATTTGTGACGTCATCAGTAGGATTAGTAGCCAAAATGGGTATTCTGGGGGTGTGAAAGGAGGTTTTTGGGGTAGAGAGGGACCATTAGTGGTCCGAATGGGTCATGGAAGGTGTCAGAGTGAAGTTCTGATGGAGGTGCATCCGACCGGACTAACATATTGTCCGGTTTCATCATTCTGCGCATGCGCAGGCCTGGAGTAGTAGAAAAAGGACAGTTTCGAAAGTGCGCAAGGGCACTATATCACATCTGGGGTATATATTTCACCCAAGTATAGCGGAGAGCGGTTGTCGTGAATAACAACAAGTTCAGCACTGTTCATATAGTTTATTATCCCCAATGTTACATCATACCCAGGCTGGGGGAAATATCAAACACCATGTTTCATTATTTAACGCACCGTAACATTAGGTACACGTGTTTACAGAGCTCAAGTCAACTATACTTCGCCCACTGGAAAATCTCCTCTCTCCTCGTGCAAAGATCACACCCGGCCAAGGATCATCATTTCCATAGTTATAGGCGGGTATATTTTGGTAATTCTTTTGGGGAGTCGAGAGGGAACCGGCACCTTTTCGTCAATCTTCAAAGATTGCTCGTCTGCCTTGGAATTGGCTGGCTTTTCCATTTGATCGGGTCTGGTACAGGTTGTGAGAAATGTACATATAACATGCGTGTTTCCGTATTTATAGTTAGAGTGGAGGTGACCGTCCTATCGACCAATCAGAAGCCATCATTTCAGAAAGTTTAATCTTCGTTCAGTGTAACCTAAACGCCTAGTAGCATTTGCTAGATCCTGTGTTAAATGTGACGACTTTAATCAACGTCACAAAACATTGTTGCAGAAACCTATAAATCAGGGCTACACCACCAAGCGCCTTCACTCAAAGTTTCTCAAATTTGGCGATACATATCGCAGGCTGATAGCAAAATACGAGCTTAGCGTGCAAGATCTATGGCGTTACGTTTCGTAACTTGTGTCTAATTCCGCTTATCCCGGGGCTATGGGCCGTATGAACCCATGTACGTCAAGATCCTCATGGTACTCATATGAACAGGCACAATTAAAGCGTGACTGAGATACATAATTCTTTACATGACGAATTTACAACGAATATTATGGATTAAGAATACTGACCAGCGATACGGATTTGATATTTTTGGAACATCATGATGTTGACCGCTTCTCTCTTGCAGGAAACAAGCCTATGTTTATGTATACTATGAATGTATTTTTGAATTTGGTGCTAATACTGTTATATGGAATATGGAATAGGTCTTTGGATTATAGACGCGGATATTCTCTAATGGACGACGGCTGAATTATGAATGACCGACCAGACGCTTGTAATTCGGGCAATCCATGATACTGAAGCTCGAAGCTCTTACTTCTCTCATTCAACACTGGGATCAATCTCCATCGGCTCTTCAATTCGCGGCGGCGAATCGATCTCCATGGGTTCTTCTATTCTCAGATGCATTCCCATAGAAAATGAAGGGTGCGAGTGCACCAGGTATGTGTGTGTGATGCATGTCGTGTTTATATGCAAGAGCTTCGAGGGGCGCCACCTGCCTTGTGACAACTTCCGGTTCCGGTCACGTGACAGTAAACATGGAAAATCGCGGATGTAAGATGAGGACCCGGATATAAAACGATGACGTCACTTCCGAGCTTTGAGCTCCACACGCTTTGAGCTCCAAGAGCTCCGATCCAAGAGCTCTGCCACACGGGAGCTCCCACCACCACCACCGGGCGTTGACGATCGCTCCGGAGCTCCGAGCTCCAAGAGCTCCGGAGCTTAGGGTATAGGGTACACGAGGGTACAGGGTGCACCAGGCGTGTGTGTGTGTGCGCGTATGTGTGTATGCGTGTGTGTGTGTTGAGCTCAGAGCTCTTGGAGCATGTTTGAACCAGATTGAATCGGTTGTGCTAAAAATAGATCACCAGCTAGCGTGCTATAAAAGGAAAGCGGCCTGACACTTTCAGCAGACATTCGTTCAACCACTTACGACACGATGTTCACGTGTACCGCTTGCTCCAAGTCCTTTACACGCTTGCACGACTTACAACGCCATGAGTCTCCCATCCACGACACTACTGCCCAGTACACCTGCGAGGCCTGTGGGGATACATTTAATCGCCTGGATAATTTACACCGCCATGAACGGTGTCTCCATGAGACATCCAGGCATCAATGTGGGGATTGTGGACACCGCTTCAGACTACACAGCCAGTTGAGATCTCACCAACGTGTAATCCATGACATGCACGCTTGAGGGTTGAGGAACCCGTGATGTTTGACCCCGTCCATGAGTCTACTTTTCAAGATGCTGTTGGCGAGTATACATGTTCGATCTGCAGGAAGTCGTTTAATCGTAAGGATAATCTACGGCGACATCAACGGTCGGTCCATAAGGCACCCATTCATGAATGGCAGCATTGCGGTCGAGTCTTCAGACTCCACAGTCAGTTGATCCCCATTAATCCAAAAGACGCCCACAGTTTGTGTTCCATCCTTCAACATGAGTTATACTTATTCTGAGGGTCGGCTTCTGGTTAGCCAAGAGCAGTCTGAGACCAGTACAATTCACTTCTGATTGGACAAGAGCAGCCGACAATGCGCCCGGTACACGGACAATAGCATAAGTGATTTGTAAACACACCCATAGCGGTTCCCTCAACGTGGCTGTGCTGTGATGGAGGAGATAATAAAATGATTGACCTGTAATCCTTGTTGTTGTTGTTCTCTTATTGGACCAATCGATCAGAATAGTACTTATCACGGTCTACACCCGTAGAGCTAGGTATAGGCGCGCATGTGTGACATCGTCTACAAAACACGTCCCTTTGGGCCCCACACCCCCATTCCTACTGTTGTAGAGCCATGACGGAGACCCATCCCTATGCGACTCGCATTTTACAGCATGCGACCGCGGTTAATTCACTCACGGATTACCGAGCAGTGGTTCGGTGCATGTTTGGAGATGGAGACGACAACGAGGGGCGACGCCAGATCCTGAAAGAGTTCACAGAAGCGGTCTTCGACAGAGTGGACTCGATGGAGAGGTGTGCTATCACCCACCACTACTGGACTATGACAGCCATCCTTGATGCGCGAGCTATGGACCACGAGCGCTCACGCCGGAACCAGCGACGGCACGCTGGCCTCACACTGGTCTTTGGCCTATTGATTCTGACGCTGTGGTAATGACAGTTCTGTCTTACAGCGACAGAAAATAACGGCTCTTTAGAGCCTCCATGTGTTCCGAAAGAGAGACGGCTAGTTAAGCACAATGCTCTCACACACAAACGCGCATACACACACACACACGCGCACGGACGCACAAACATACGCACACGCACACACACACACACGCGCGCTCTCACACGCACACGCACACACACATACACACATGGATACACACAATGACAAACACACACATACACACGTACACACACCCACCCACACACACACACACACACACACGCACACACAGATGCATACACATAGACGCACACATGCATGCACATACAATTTGGCTGACTATTCACATGCAGGACATGAGAGCTTCTGAACCTGGGCCTGATAGAAGTCCGGGATGGTGGAACATTCGTGAACATTCGTGAACATCCGGGCACTTTTACATCCGGGACTTTTACATCCGGGTACATCCGGGTTCTTGTACATCCGGGGATTGTGGAACATCCGGGGGCTGTAGAACATCTGGGTACTCTTATGTTGGCCTATAAGACCCAGAATTTTTACGCCATTCATCATTTCCAGATCCACAGCCGATATGTTCTCTTGCACAACTTGCTCGAAGCGCTTTCATCGCCTAGACAGTTTGCGTTGTCACAAACGTGCACGCCACGAAGTACCCATGCATACATGTGCGGATTGTGATATAGTCTTTAAGCATCCCAGTCAATTGAGACGTCACCGAAATGTCATACACGGATCACGATCGCCACTCTCGAGACCGGATATTTCAGTTTCTATCGGAATGCATTTGAGAATAGAAGAACCCATGGAGGTCGATTCGCCGCCGCGAATTGAAGAGCCGATGGAGATTGATCCCAGTGTTGAATGAGAGAAGTAAGAGTTTCGAGCTTCAGTAGCATGGATTGCCCGAAGACGTTTAGGTTACACTGAAGGAAGATTAAACTTTCTGAAATGATGGCTTCTGATTGGTCGATAGGACGGTCACCTCCCCTCTAACTATAAATACGGAAACACGCATGTTATATGTACATTTCTCACAACCTGTACCACACCCGATCAAATGGAAAAGCCAGCCAATTCCAAGGCAGACGAGCAATCGTATTTCTTCAGTGTCGGTTACAGCTCAACCAGGGGAGAGCCCGCAGATCTCCGCTACCATCGCCTGACCTGCCTTGAAGGTGTACCCTTGGCCGGGTGTGATCTTTGCTCGAGGAGAGAGGAGATTTTCCAGTGGGCGAAGTATAGTTGACTTGAGCTCTGTAAACACTTGTACCTAATGTTACGGTGCGTTAAATAATAAAACATGGTGTTTGATATCTCCCCCAGCCTGGGTATGATGTAACATTGGGGATAATAAACTATATGAACAGTGCTGAACTTATTGTTATTCACGCCAACCGCTCTCCGCTATACTTGGATGAAATATATACCCCAGATGTGATATAGTGCCCTTGCGCACTTTCGAAACTGTCCTTTTTCTACTACTCAACGACTGCGCATGCGCAGAATGATGAAACCGGACAATATGTTAGTCCGGCCGGATGCACCTCCACGAGGATTTCACTTTGACACCTCCCATGACCCATTCGGACCATTGATGCTCCCTCTCTACCTCAAAAACCTCCTTTCACACCCCCAGAATACCCGCTTTGGTTACTACTCCTACTGATGACGTCACCAATGACGTCTCAGATGACGTGCCTCAAATCGTGGTCTACACCCCGAGAGCTACAAGATGATACCTCTCACGACTCAATCGGACCACCAGTGGCCCCTCTCGTCCCCTAAACGTGTATGTCCATACACTTTGTCCACTGCGCATGCGCAAAATGACGTCAGTTCCACGTCACTCCCATCCCGTAGGATGCTTCCTCGCGTATGCTTCACATTGATATCTCACTCGATTCAATCGGACAACTAGTGGTCCACCTAGACCCTAAAACGTCTATGTCCATATACTTTGTCTACTGCGCATGCGCAGAATGACGTCAGTTCCACGTTTTAGCCATACCGTCGAATGCTCTCTCACGGATGCTTCACATTGACACCCCACTCGACCCAATCGGCCCAATAGTGGCCCCTCTCGGCCCCAAAACGTCTATGTCCATACACTTTCTCTACTGCGCATGCGCAGAATGACGTCAGTTTCACGTTTCAGCCATCCCGCTGGATGCTCCCTCGCGTATGCTTTACAATGATGCCTCACTTGATGCAATTGGACCATTAGTGGCCCGCCTAGACCCCAAAACGTCTATTTCCATACCATTTTCCCACAATTCCCTGTCTGCGCATGCGCAGAATGTTGAAAACAAACAACACACTAGTCAAGGCGCATGAACCTCCATGTATGCTTTACACTGATACCTCACACGACTCCATCGGACCACTAGTGGTCCACCTAGACCCCAAAACGTCTATTTCTATACCCTTTGTCTACTGCGCATGCGCAGAATGACGCCAGTTCTACGTCAAACCCATACCATCGGGTGCTCCCTCACGAGTGCTTCACATTGATACCGCCCTCTGCCCAACGGGACCAATAGGGGCCCCTCTCGGCCTCAAAACATCTATTTCCATACACTTTCTCTACTGCGCATGCGCAGAATGACGTCAGTTGCACGTCACACCCCTTACTTAGGATACTCCCTCACGTATGCTTTACAATGATACCTCACTCGATGCAATCGGCCCAATAGTGGCCCACCCAGACCCCAAAACGTCTATTTCCATACCCTTTGTCTACTGCGCATGCGCAGAATGACGTCAGTTTCACGTTTCAGCCACGTTTCGCGTATGCTTTACAATGATACCTTACTCGACTCAATCGGACCTCTAGTAGCCCGCCTAGACCCCAAAACGTGTATTTCCGTACACTTTATCTACTGCGCATGCGCAGAATGACGTCAGTTTTACGTCTCATCCAGCCCGTCGGATGCTCCCTCAAGTATGCTTCACATTGATACCTCACTCGACTCAATCTGGCCACTAGCGGTCCACCTAGGCCCCAAAACGTCTCTTTCCATACACTTTGTCTACTGGGCATGCGCAGAATGACGTTAGTTCCACGGCACACCCATCTCGTCGGATGCTCCATCACAAATGCTGCACATTGACACCTCGCACGGCCCAATCGGACCAATAGTGGCTCACCTAGACCCCAAAACGTCTATTTCCATACCTTTTGTCTACTGCACATGCGCAGAATGAAGAAAACGGAATACACACCCATCCCGTCGGATGCTGCCTCACGACTGCTTTAGTATGGCACCTCACTCGACCCAATCGAACCACTAGGGGCTCACCTAGACCCCAAAACGTCCACCCGGCGCTATTTACCCACTACGCATGCGCACAGTGTCTTTTTCAAAAAAATTCAACCAATCGCTTCGCGACCCCGCCCGTCGTGTTTTACGTGGTTAGACGTGAAAAACAAGATCCCACAACCCATATCGCAATGCCCAGGCGTGAATTGCCCAGTATGGACCTATCCACTGAACCAGTATGAGCCTATCCATACCGCCAGGAACTTTTCGATAAATTTCACCGCTTAGCTTCTAGACCCTTCCCATCGTGTTTTACGTGGTGAGACGAAGAAAACAAGACCACACAACCCATAGTAAAATCCACACAAAAATGACCACCCCTATACCCGATACAGGCATTGTCCGTATAGATGCAAATGTGCGAATCTGGGGAGATCACCCGGGAATTTGCGCCACAGAGGGTTTGCCCCGTCAGAGTTGTCTTCCTTGTTGGTCATCATACGTAGGAGGAACGTTGTGCGACCGCCATGTTGAAATTCGCCATGTTTGTTTCATTGTGCAAACTGGACAATAAACGCTCGACCCTGGGGTCGCACGGATGCTACACTGGTCATAATAACATCGTACAACATCTATAGATTATGTTCATTACTATAAGTCTTCCTTCCCATGCTTTCAGATATTTTTTTCGTAACAATACGGTTCTGGGAAAACCTGAATGGAGACAATGAGGGTTCCCCACTGGCCATTTAACACGGGCAAATAGATGGCAATATTGTCGGGGACCATGTTTCGGGAGATTGGCATTGGGAGTCACTGGAATATTAGCCTTATTACTGGACCGTCACATGACCGGAAGTGACCTTTGACCTTTTGACCCGAGTGTGACCGTTGACCCGGACGTGACCTTTGACCCGGATGTCACGTGACCGGATGTGACGTCATCGTGAGCTCCGCATGCTCCGCGATGACGTCACAAAAGTAGGTCAATGGGACCCAATCGGTGTTTTATATACTACTCGCCCCAATGCCAAATGACAGGTGAAGATGACGATCAACGTGACCTTTTACGTGGCTAAATGATCGACCAACCCATCGGCGCCCCCATCACCTTACCACCCTGGTTGAAAAGTCAACAAGCATGCGAGCCTTAGTGAGGGCAGCGAACGGACGCTACACCGATCGGAAATGTCTCTTTCGCTGCTTGACTATTCATCTGGACCAGGTCTATCACTGGAATTGTGAGGGCATTGCCAACGCCCAGTGAGCACCATACTTACGTGAACAGAACATGGAAGAACGTCGCTTCCGCGAGGTCTCTTTATCACCATTAGTAGTATACAAAGCGCGTAATCCCTCTGGTTGACCTCAAAAATTTGCATATCACGTGACCTTTGACCTTTGCGTCAGCCAATCAGAAGCGGGTATTTTGACATCGTCGTGTATTCCTCCGCGGTGAGATGTGTATGACGTCACTTCCGGTCTGCGTGAATCGGGCGTGACCTGGGACTATGGGATGCATGTACTGACCTGTGTTTGGGTTTTTTCCATCTGTTCATCCGGGGTTTACATCCGGGGACCTATATCCGGGTCCTTTAGCTGTGTATGTTGTTCCATACGGGTTCTTGTACATCCGGGTTCTTGTACAATCATTGATGGTGAAGGAACAGCTGGGTATTTTAGGATTGACCTATATCCGGGTTCTCTAGCAATACCTGTAGTGCGTAGCATGCCCGGAGCTACCTGACCAGCCTGAGCCAGCCTGAGCCTACCCGAGGAGTGGCCTGACCAGCCTACCTGAGGAGTTACCTGACCAGTAGGCGAGTTAATACCAGTAGAGCCTGAAGCCAGACCGATAGCATGAGACGCGGAGAAGATTTTCCAGAGGATCCAGGAGCGCCTCCGGCTGAAGTCTTACCCGAAGACGAGCGTGTGAGTGCGTTATACCGCCGTCACTGGAACACGATACGCCGTTGTTTCCACCGTCACCGTCGCCTGTTGAATTTGTATAATTTTCGGTTGAAGGACCTCACGCATCTTCCTACTTACGCCGAGAACAGTTTTACAGATCAGGTGACAGCCTTCAAATTGAATATGACATTTGGGTATATCTTACGGCACAAAGAGACCGACCAACTGCGGTAATTTTACCCCAGTAATAATTCCTATGTGTTAGACCAGCCGTTCACGATGACGGATGCTATTTCTCTGGAACCACTCATCGACCAACTGACTACGTTGGATCCATTGGAATGGGCCCGGTTGCAACGTCCCAACACCAAATGGACTGTAGAAATGGTGACGAACGTCACATTTTTCGTCACAAAATTGAGAGATCACCCCATCGGCGCTCCTGTTATTCTTCCGCCTTGGCTGCTCAATCGAAAAGGACTGTATGCGTTAGCGGGAGGTTGTGGTGGTCCCTACAAAGACCGGAAATGTCTGTTTCGGTGTTTGGCCGTTCATTTGGACCAGTGTAATCCTCGGACTTGTGATAGAAATGCAACTATGTATTGGAAAGAGTATCTACAGGCGCAAGACATTGACCCGCGGCAGTTCCGGGGAGTCCCATTCATGTATTGGATGTCGTGGAAACACAGTTCCACGTGAATATCTTTGTATACCGTTTACTACCGAAGGAGGAGGATGGGGAGGAGGAGGAGGAGGAGGAGGATACATTTGTGGCGGAATTGATTCATCGCTCAACAGAACGGTATGCCTCTACGATGAAAGTCAATGTCTTCGACAACGGAGGGGTGAGTCATTTTTCCCTGATCCACGATATGAGCCTGTACGCGCAATCCTACAGTTGTTCTCAATGCCATCGGGTGTTTGACCGTTCTTCCAACTTACATCGGCACGAGAAGATTTGTGACAACGCTGTCAAACGCAAATTTCCTGGTGGAGTGTACCATAACACGCCTACTATTTTCGAAGACCTGGCTGCTGAGGGCATTGTCATACCACTAGAGGACCGTTATTTTCCCTACCGGGAGTGTTATGATTTCGAGGCCATTTTGGAACCCATGGACATTTTCTCAGCCAAAACGCAGCGGACACAGCGCCATATTTCCCTGAGTGTCAGCATTTCCAGCAACGTACCCGGCTATGACGCTGCACCCGTCTGTTTCGTGTCCACTGGGGACTCCCATGAGTTGATTACTCGGATGATGGAGTATTTAGAGGCAGTGAGTGCGGCCAGTACAGAACTGCTGGTGTCCAAGTTCCAGGACGTGCTGGACCTACTCGACGATCGTATTCCTACACCTGGTGTATCCTTCAGCGACGATGAAGAGTCGGAGTCGGAGTCGGAGTCGGAGTCGGCGATGCAGGACATTCAGCCGGAGGCTGTACCCTTACCCAATCCGTATGCGGAGAAATTGAAGTTACGCTTCCTACAATACCTAGGCCAGTTACCTGTGTTCGGCTTCAATTCGGGGCGATATGATTTGAACATGGTGAAGGAATTTCTCTACCCTTACCTGGCCCAGTCCGATACCATCAAGTCCGTCATCAAAAAGATCAACAACCACATGGCCCTCACCACCACATCATTCCATTTCCTGGATCCAAATTACAGCTACGATCAGTGGGTAAAAGCATATGACTGTGCACAAACCAAAGGGAGGTTCCCTTACACCTATATGTCAACGCTCGACCGCTTGGAGGAAACACAGTTACCACCCCGGGACGCTTTCTTCGACGATAAGAAGCAGGTGGAATGTTCGGAAGACACGTACCGGGAACTACAGCAAGTATGGAACGACCAACATATGCAGACCTTGCGTGATTTCCTGGTGTATTATAACAACTTAGATGTGGTTCCATTCCTCGAAGCAGCCGAGCAAATGGCCCAACTCTTTCGGGATCAAATGCACGTGGACATATTCAAGGAGTGCTTGAGTTTATCGGGTCTTGCGCTTCGCCATCTTTTTCAAGATTGTTCCACGTACTTTTCACTCATGCAACAAAAAGACGAGGACATGTATGATTGTTTAAAGCAGAACATCGTCGGCGGACCCAGCCTTATTTTCATCGTTATCACGAGAAGGACGTCACCACCCTTCCAGGTGGGAAACCCTGTGCCAAAATCATTGGATTCGATGCCAATGCCCTGTATCTGTGGTCTCTCGCCCAACCCATGCCCAGTGGTCATTATACACGCTGGTTGGCAGAAGGTCAGCATCTCCGACCTCAGCGTACGCCGTACAAGCATCTGGCTGACCAGTGGTTGGACTGGTAAGCCGATCGACGGGGAATTTCTATACGACACCAAACCAACGCCACAGAGAAGCGGATAGGAGATCGTCGACTCCCCGTGGATGGGTTTGCTATACTCCACAATAAACCCACCGTATTCCAATTTTACGGGTGTTACTGGCATGGCCACCAATGCCATTTCAGCGCTGGCCGCTTCAACGAACGACATGGAAAATCGGCGGAAGAACTACGGGCAGAAGTGGTGGAGAACGGGGATGACGTGAAAGAGATGGGGTACCAGCTCATCGAAATGTGGGAGTGTGAATTTCACACCATGTGCCAGGCCCTCCCATACTTACGTCGCTTCCTTAAAGCGCGAGAGTACCCCCTCAGGCGACTCCTGACCCAGCCACAGCTTCTCGACGCTGTTCGTTCCGGGGACCTCTACGGGTTTGTAGAATGCAATCTGCATGTTCCCGACAACCTCAAGCCAATATTCGCCCAGTGCCCACCCATCTTTAAAAACACGCTGGTGAGTCGGGATGACATTGGAGACACCATGGGCGCCTATGCTGAGCAACACGAATGCCTGCTTCGTCCTCGTCGGATGCTGATCGGGAGCATGTGGGGAGGAAAAATCTTGCTGGGTAACCCGCTACTACAGTGGTACATGAGCCACGGCCTCGAAGTGACGCGAGTGTATCAAGTCCTTCAGTACGTGCCGAACGACTGTTTTGCGGGGCATGCGGACATCGTCACATCTGGCCGTCGTCAAGGCGATAAAGATCCCAGTCAGGCCATTATCGGGGAATCCTGGAAACTCACGGGCAATGGCTACTATGGAAAAACGGTCACCAACCAAGACAAGCATGTCAACGTGAATATCTGCACTACCAAACAAGCGCGCAAAAAGATCAACTCGCCTCTGTTTCGATCCGTGGACGTCATCAATGATGATACGTATGAAGTCAGTTCAGCCAAGAAGACCATTCGTTACAACCTTCCGCTCCAAATTGGATGTATGGTATGCCAGGTGGTCAAGCTGAGGATGCTGCAATTTTTATATGATTTCATGGCGGTGTATTTCAATCCATCAGACTGGCAACTCATGGAGATGGACACAGACTCTGCCTACATGGCCGTCTCTAATGCGGATTGGGAGTCACTCGTCAAACCCGAATTACGTGCGCGGTATGAGGCGGAACGGGACCAGTGGCTACCTCGACGCGACCATTACCAGTACGACAAGCGGACGCCGGGTCTCTTCAAATTAGAGTGGAGTGGAGATGCCATGATCGCCCTGTCGTCCAAGACGTAATATTGTTACGGAGGTGATGGAAACAACAAGTTTAGTTGTAAAGGCGTCAACCGACGTGACCCTGCAATCGACAAAGCCCTCTACCTGGGCGTGCTGCAAAGCCAGGCCAGTGCGAGTGGCACTAACAGAGGATTCCGGGTCGTCGACCACCAGATGCGAACCTACATCCAGAAACGAGATGCCTTCACATTTTTCTATCCGAAACGGAAAGTCCTTCCCGATGGAGTCAGTACCACCTACCTGGACTTGTGAAACTATTACTTTTGATAGTATGACTTAAACTAGTACTGTAAAAAATTAACATACACCTGTAAAAGTCGGGATGGCCGAGTGGTCTAAGGCGCCAGTTAACAGTGCTGGTCTGCGCAATGCATGTCGTGGGTTCGAATCCTACTCCTGACAGTTTTTACAACTGTATTCTTTGTAACTCTACTGTATTGTTCACATTCTTTGTACATATTCTAACCATTCTTGTTCGCCTGGATATAAATTCGAATCCGACGCTCTGGCAGTGTTGCCCAACTGTATTCTTTGTAACTCTACTGTATTGTTCACATTCTTTGTACATATTCTAACCATTCTTGTTCGCCTGAATATAAAAAAAAGTCAAAACATCACCTGTGTTTTCATGAATTTTTTATTGAACATCAATGAACGTCAGAACAATAAGAACACTGCGCATTTAAGACAACCAGAGAAATGGGGCATGCACATTAAAACGAGAGGCAGCCCAGTCGTACACTAAGACATCACGGTCTTCGGCTTGAAAATAATCATCAAACATCTGTACAATCGTTTGCATAGAATGTCCTCTACTCCGGTGAATGAGATAAAACACACAGTACTGTCCGCATACACTACTCAAGGGTCCTTGTAATCTTTTAGTATTCCAACGCCATACTGTAGTAGATTCGTCCATGAACTGGGTCAAATTGGGATGCACGGGTGCAAGTCCGTAGGAATCAAAGTATTCTCCTTGGCCCAGGGCGTCCACGTATACAGCCACCCAATGTTCACCCGGTCGAGTACGGGGGTCTGTATTCAGAATGTAGGCCGCAGGGGTGGATGGGGTGGGAAAGACATTGCGTGGAAACACACCTCGAAAGAGTACCCGGGTATCCCGCTGAAGTATAGCCATGAGCTGCTCTGTATCCATGACTCTAGCTGGCGTAGTCACATAGGACGTTTCTTTGCTGATCCACGGTGATGACATTATCAAACTCGGCGTAGCAAATCACGTTAATGGTATGGGGTAGAGCTACCGAGAAACGCAGTTCCAAGCGTAAGTTTCCTTTCTTGAGCAAGGCCAGTTGATGATCGTGTTCCAAGGTAGGGGTGAGGTCGAAGGCGAACAAAGTGTACCCACGGGCAAAGTCTCGTCGAGTGATGGTATTTCCTTCGTCCTGATTGTTTTGTCCTGTGGCTGTAAACAGGTTCAGGTAGCTCCGCACATGGTGATGGTTACCAAAATCCGGTTGTAACGGCCGGGCTGGGATTTGATGACCGGCCACGTGCAGTGCCACAAAGTTGATGTTGAAATGTTGAAAGTGGGACGGATTCTCTATCCACTGGCCATTGAAACTGATATTGGTGACACACGCCAGGGTAAGACGTTTAGGCAGATCCCCTAGAAATAAATTTTCACGATTGGCAATCATCGTACCTGCTGGCACAGAGAACACCTAATGGGAGGGATCTCCACCGGCCATCAAGGCGAAAGTGGGTGGGGTACGGATCAACTTGATCCTGATGGATACGCCGTTCATCACGTAGCGGTCTTGCAGGAACAGATCGGCGAGCAGTCGTCCCATCATATCGACGGACCAGCTACCGGCTGTAAACTATCTGCGATGGCCGAACCCGGTATTGGCAATGGTGGTCGCATCCATTGCTCCGGGTGTATCTCTGTAGTACAGTGAGGTTGACAAGTGTGTTTTTTCGGCATCTCCGTACGACAACAGCGTCTCGATGTAGGCTCGGTACGGGTACGTATTGGTGGACGTACTGATGAGTTTATCGTTCAGACTGTTATACCTGTTGGAACATCGAGTGCAGCCAGAGATTCACCGGGGCTACGACCGCATCGGCCGCGATGTCCGTCCCGTCTCCGTTCACCACTTTGGCTTTCACGTAAAAGTACGTGTGAGCTAAATCCAGGTAGGCCGTATCTTTGTTTTCAATGGTAAATTCCAGCGGTCCCGTTCCCGTCAGGCTAGCCAGGGGACGATGTTCTAGCCAACGACCCTCGGCGACACTGATCTGTGTGGAGGGAATAGTCCACAAATCCAATTCACTGTTGGTAGACGGACACGACTCGGAGACACGTCCTTGTTTCGCACGTTGTACCACGAGTAAGTGTTTGAATATCCACGAGTCCGCATTCCCACCGTGCAGGTACATGCAACGGTTGCGGTAACTGTGTCACGTACTTGGCCAAGGTGTTGTCAGGAAACACATCGAGCGAACTGTTACTGGGCAACGTGAGGTAAAACATGACGACTGAGCTTTTCTGCTTTCGCTCCCGGCTTTAATAGGGTGCTCTAGTAGGGTCCCCTAGTAGGGTTCCCTAGTAGGGGTCCCAGGTCTTGGGGGCTTGTAGCTGCCGTCGTGATCGGCGCGGTGTGGCGGAATAGGGGTGAAAAGAACGTCCCCGCCGTGAGGGTGTTTTGGGAGGGATCTGCGGTTCCCACTCACGTTCCCAGGTATGGGGGCGTCGAGAGGGTGCTTGCATCCAGGTCCAGCGTTGAGGATTCCCTACCAATTCTCGAGGGACGTGTGTGTCTTTCAACGCCCTAGCAAAGGCTTCCCATCCCGGTGGATTAGAGTGTTTGCTAGCACGCACCGTATCGTTGATCAGATCGGTGATATGAGACCCCGGGACCACTTGGTTTCGAATAAGCAGCTGCCCCTGGTCGGTCCAACTCATATCAGTATTCTGTTTCACCCGATCCAACAATAAACGGGTCTTGGTCTTGAACGCCTCAGGGACACTGGCCAACACTTCATCTTTGAGCTGAGGTGAGGAGGAGGAGGAGGGTGGTGGTGGTGGTGGTGGTAGTGGTGATGGTGTTGAACCACCCCTATATTGATCCATAAACGTCTTGTACCGGTTCAGCGTCTGATGGTAACGTTGAATTTTCTCGTGATCGGGCAGTCGGCGTTGAAGTATGCTATTCATCTCTTCATCGAGGGACTGCAGTTGTTGTACCGTGGCAGGGACAGGGTAGGGTGATTGCAAACTTTGTAACAGTCGAGGTTCGACCAGCATCATTTTTTCGTATGTTACATGTTAGCGTCCCAAGATGGATCCTACTAACGGTCCCAGTACGGAGGCTGCTAATGGAGCGAGTAGTACCCCGAGAAATTCACCTTGCTGTAACACCTGTTTCTTTTTCTTTAAACTCGTCTTCTTCACCAGCGTTCGGAGACCCGTCTTGTGCCGTTGCAATTTCCCTTTCTGCAGAGGACTGAGGGGAACATTCCCTTTTAACACATTATGAGCGACTTCACACAAGCATCGTACCAATCCCGCGTCCGCCCCGCGCACCAGGGCCCGGACCACCTCCGGTGGCGCGCTGCGTAACATGCGGCGCGCCTGCGCGTGCTTCCGTATCCGTGCAGACATGATGAGAAAGTGAAAGGTTTGAAGTCCACTCTTGTTCGTTTATTTGGGCGTGTACACCGTCTGGAACTCTCCGGGAAAAATGTGGGTCCGCAATCGAAGTGCCGAAGGTGTCCCTTGTTTCAAATCGATGAGCAGGTAGCCGTGGGCCTCCTGGGTGGCATCTTCAAAGGCTTCCCGAACAAAGGCCGTGTTTTTAGAGTACATCTGTTTCGCCAGGTGCATAATTCGTGACGCGTCTCTGGGGTTTTTGAACAACACCACATACTGGGCATTCAAACTGATGTTCCTGTGCTCTTTGTTCTTACTGAAGAGATTTTGGACGATGTAGATGATACTCAGACGACGATGATGACTTCCTTTGGTAAAAAGCCGGGTGACTCGACTATCCGTTTCGGCCATCAGATCATCCACGACGACCAACGTGTCTTCTGGGGTATCCTCTGGGGGTAATCCTTCCACCAAGGTGAGTCCAGGCCTCCGTGCCAGTTCCTCGTAGGCAGGCTGCCAAGCTCCATAACATCAAAGGATGCGGGCCACGGGAGGAGAAATGAGGTCTGGCTCCCCGATGAGACGTTGAACGAAGTGTGTTTTTCCGAACCGGTCGGTCCAGCGATGAGACACGTGAAAGGATGCTGCCACCGTGGATCCATGCACACTAGTTATTTGGTGTTTTGGGCTAAGCGTTCAGAGGCCCACCACCGTTGTTGCGGTGGGATACCATTGCCGTGGTAATAGTGGTACAAGACCTACTACAGGATATGCGAGGGTCTGCCTGCTGAATGGAGTGGCCGCTCCCCTCGTGATGGGTGTACTCTTCGTGCCTAGAGTAGTGGTTGCGATGATCGGTGGTACCTTGCTGAAGATTGACGGCGGTGATTCCCTCGTGATGTTCTTCTTACCAGGGGGTGCTTCGAAGATGAAGGTGTTGTTGTTGTTGGTAGCGTATTGACGTTGAGGTGGAGTGGATGTGGGTGAGAGGGTGGGTAGGCAGGATATCAGGTACGCCAAGTCGTAGAAGACACCGCCAAACAAGACACCCAGAAGCGTTAGTATACACACGACAGTACCGACTTGTCCTTTTCGAGTACGCAACAGTAAAGGAAGTTGTGAACTATCCATGGTACAACCCTAGACTGAAGGCTGTAGGAGATGGGAGGTAGAGTTAAAGCTAAAGGTAGAGTAGAGACCCAGGAATTAAACGAACTGGGCCAACCTTGCCATTTGACGAAATGATAGGGGATGCCACGTCGACGTTCCGTTTTCAAAATCTCCTCCACCGTGTAGTAGTCTTTCTGTGTTTTTACGATCGGTTGTAATTCTGCCTCGTAAAACGTGCCTTGCAGTGTTTCTCCTTGTAGACCTTCCAGCTGATAGACGTGTGGGTTTCGAGGACTATGGCGAGCAATGACAAAATGCTCATCACTCCAGTTGGGCAAGTAACTTTTCTCAACTTGACCTTTGACTTTACTGATCCGTACCACATCTCCGCGTTTGTAACGGGATGAAGACCCTTCTTCAGGAGGTGAGTAGAGCGTACGGCGCACTTGATGTTCGTTGCGTTCCGTCACATCGATGGACGCCCGTTGGATACTGCGATGATAGGCTCGATTGTACCCTCGGACCAGTTGAGGTAGCACATCGATGTACCGTCGGGTGTTTTTGGCTGTAAAATACTTGTACATCCGACCTTTCAAGGTCCGATTGAACCGTTCCACCACAGAGGCTTTGGTTTCGTTGTACGTATGGAAGAAAAACACCTTCTGTTTCTTGAGAAAGGCTTGAAAGTGTCGGTTGAGAAATTCTGTGCCTTCATCTGTTTGCAAATAGAGGGGTTTGCGACCTGTCTTGAAACTCTGCCGGAACGCCTGTACAAGATTCTCCCCTGTTTTGGTCCGGATGGGTACCACCCATGCGACCTTGGATAAAATATCGATACAGGTCAACATGTACCGATGTCCATCATTGTGGGTAGCAAATCGACTCATATCGACCAAATCTGCCTACCATTGTGCCTCTATGCCTCCTACGATGACTCGGTTACGGCGAAAATGCCGTCGGGCTGCTCGATGTAAGCTATAAGTGTCTTGGGTTTTTAACCATGCGCGAACTTCAGCTCGACTGATGCCTTGAGACTGCGCAGCTCGAGCGGCTGGACTGTCTGGACTGTAATACAATTCCGTTAACACCTTATCCACATGTTTTGTACCCTTATCCTTTCGGGTTTCCCTACGGGTCTCCGTACGGATCTCCCTACGGATCTCCCTACGGGTCTCTCTACGGGCGTTCCACCGGGTTCGCTTCATGATGCGACTGACGCTCCAGACTGTGTGGCCCCTATAGATATAGTACCTCATCGACAATGGGGACTACTTGTTCCAAAGCCGTCCATAGATCGGGGTCCAGGGTAAAACCACCGTCGTTCAGACAGAGGAGTCGAGAGAAAAAGGAACCGCGGAAAATGTAGACGTCGTCACACAGGTGAATGCTATCGCCGTCCAGGTCACCAAACAACACGCGTTTCAAGGTGGTCCATCCTTCCCGTGACAAAGAGACGTGCGCTTTGGGTTCAGGCGTACACCAACACCTAAGTCCGTTATCGATGAGGTCCACTCGTTTGGAGTACAACAATAGGGTGCAGCCAGGTGTAAGCCTCCGGGTAGCCACAGTCCCTTCTTTCACTTCGGGATGCAGTAAGTCATCCACCTCGGGGAGTACATCTTTCAGTGCCATCCATAAGGGTGGACAGAGTGTGATATAGGTACCTCCACTCTGTTCCAACCGGGGAAAAAGGGAATCCTCTCCAGCAGTGCGTATGTGCACACCGACTTCCAGGTGCATGAAATCCCTTTCGGGCTCTTTTCCCTGTAACAATCGTGTCAATAGAGTCCAGCCTGATAGCGATAACAAAATCTTCATCTTCTGCGGTGCGTCTTGGACCAGCTCCAGGTGATCGTTATTGACGATGAGGTAGACGTCGGACGTCAGTTGGAATAACGCAAGCTCTGTTTCGCTCGCTGCCATGGTGGTGAATGAAAAGAAACGGCTAGAGAGGTCTATCTATATAGAGTAGTACAGGTTAAGGGACAATAGGGCTCGAAATGCACTTGTACACGAGTCAATAGTTGCTGCGCATTGCCCCACAAGGTCAGTAGGGGTCGAAATGCGCTTTTATACTACTCCATGTGAAGACGAATAGTCCTCTTGGTATAATTAGTCCGTACACGTTATAACTCTTTTCGTTCTCCCCACCCTTCGTGAAAGTCCGTGATCATTCGGTGGTGTAATGTTATTGGGTTAGGAATTCATTTAACCTAGGATTTTTGCTATACGCACCTTGGTCCAAAAAATGGGATTCTGGCGTTCACCCAGCAAGACTGTAGCCAACCCTTTGGACCAATGAACGTCCATTGTTTCAACCAATGGCTAAGCCTGAACAAGAGCCAATGAGTGGGCTAAGCCGGTCTTAGACAGCCAATCGATATCATCCTGGGTTATTGTATGGGAATTCAATTTAACCTTGGAAATCGCTATTGAAAGCTTGGTAGGATTCTGGCGTAATGGTGCCCGCCGGGTGCAACTACTGCATTTGGACCAATGAATATCCATTATTTCAACCAATAGATTTGCCCGAAGAAGAGCCAATCGATGAGGTTCGCGCCTTTTAGACAGCCAATGGATATCCATCACATTCAGCATATCAACCCCGAGCCAGACGGACAAGAGCACATTCTATCACATTTCTTTCAACAGAAAACACGTAGAGAGAGAGACAGAGACGAGAATGAAAATGGACAAGACAAGCGTAGTAGCCAAGATGTCAACGGGCGGCAAGTCAACAGTAAAGAAGAGAGAGAAAAAAGAACTGGCCAAGGCAGTGAAACAATATTGGTTAGAGGAAATGCGAAAGTGGACGAGAGAAAACACAAAAGAAATGACACCGCTGTCGTGGGGCGATTTGTTCCATCTGATCACTAGGGCTCCGAGAGATCTGGAGGGAGAAGACTGGCTGGACAGCCTGCAAGATCTGTTGGACCAACAACAACAGTGCCAGCCAGTCGTCCCCGAAGTCATTAACATCGACGTGCAAGAAGAACCTCAGCCCGAATTCATCGACATTGGGGAGTTGGAACCGCGGGACGAACAACAACAACAACAGCCCGGGGGCTACTTCTCAATTAGCCGGAGCAAATAGGAAAGTTCCCCCTGAAAAAACAGGGTCAAAAAACACCCCAACGGGTCCAACCCAGTCCTTCGAAAGGAGACTTTTTAATCTGGCACATTTCAATTCAACATCAGACTCACCATGTCAATCTCCTCTCCTCTATGCTTACCAATCTCCACCTCCTCACTCGAAGAAAAAAAAATTAACCTAAAGGCCCTTTTCAGGGCCAACCCAATCCTTCTACCGTCCTCCATATTCGATGATGATTGCCAATCTCCAGCACCTCAAAAATACACATTCAAATAGAGTGCATTCTATGACAATCCCAACACCTCATATCCTTCAAAGTGTACCATGACCCATGTGCTGATTTACGACCGTGTGGGCGTTTACACTCGGTTTTTTTCCGGGACTACTGGGTGTGTCTATTAGACTAGTATATTACTGTGTAACTTATACATTCATACTAATAGTGGGTGGGAGGTAGTGTTAGTAGGAAGTTCCCATTCACTAGGTGTTATTTACCTAGGTGTATGCAAGGTGTAGGAGCTTGTGCTTTTTAGTTAGAAAGCTCCTCTTTCGGGAGGCATGGGTGGCCCTGATAAGGGACGTATGAGTTGTAATGATTACAACGATTGGAGCAATTGTCTCTTGGCGCATAGGGGACATCTCAGCGGGACGAGTGCACACGAGACGGGTATGCAACATGGTGGACTTGCTCTCCCTGCAAGTTTGGTGATACAGCAGGCACATAACGCTTGGTGTCCACAGGGAAATAAGGCGAATTTGGCGTAGTGGGTAAACATTTGACACATGGTAATTGCTTTACCACCCCCAGTGTTGTGTCCCTCTGCAGTCTTGTTATTTCCGTGCAGTAGTCGTCAAGATATTGCTGCTGTTGCTCCTGCTGCGGCACTTTCGTCAAATGACCCTCTACCGTCTGTTCTTTGTCTTCTTCTTTTACTTCTTCTTCTCTCAACAGATTGTCTATAATCTCCTCCAGCCAACCCTCGTTGGTACTATTGTCTTGTGTAGTCACTTGGATGTCGATGAATTCACCTGTTGTGTCGTCAAGATATTGCTGGTGTTGTTGCGAAACTTCGATATCGATCAATTCACCCGTTGCTTCGTCAAGATATTGCATGTTGAAGAGTACAAGTCTAGCATCAGTCATGAAGTGGTTGGCATGAATGTGTGTAGCAGACGACCGACAGCCAGCTTTTTATTCTCTACCGTAAAGAACCCGGCTGAGGGCGCGCGGACGTCAGCGAAATCTGTCTGGACATCATAGCCAGAAAGAAAGACAAAATGATCTGTGCTTTCTACAAGATTTGGAAGCGGGCTAAATTTTTAATAAACACGAGTTGAGATCTAAAACAAATTTAAATTTATACCTTGGCATGTTATCAAAACCCTGAAAATATATTAACGGCTACAATACATTTTTTCATTACGTGCCCACAGCCTGCACAACTGGAAATGGGCTGGACTTACGGCCCTTAAAACACTTTAGGTTTCTACCTTACGACGTTAGTGTGTCATTGTAAAAAAATTCGAGAGGTCTATAGATGAAGAAATGTGAATTTTTTTATTTCCAACCCTCTAGTGTGAAAACAACCATTGACACCCATAGCTGTATTCGGTCCCGTACTCCAACAGTTTCCATCACGCAGCGAGCACGTGAACACTACATGTACAAGGTCCCGTATGTACACGGATGTAAACAAGTCCCCGGATGAATGAATAGATACATGCATTCCTATCATTCAAAATGACCTGTACATGTAGTGTTCACGTGATCGCTGCGTGATGGAAACTGCTTAGAGTATGGGACCGAATACAGCTATGGGTGTCAATGGTTGTTTTCACACTAGAGGGATGAGAACAAAAGAATCACATTTCTCCATCTATAAACCTCCCGATTTTTTTTTAGAATGACACACTAACGTGGTAAGGTAGAAACCTGAAGTGTTTTAAGAGCCGTAAGTCCATTTATTTCAAGTTTACCGTACTTTTAAAACAGTCGTGCAGGTGAAATTGGGCCTTTGAAACGTGGAAAATGAAGAAAAAAATATATTTATGCAGCCGTTAGCTCTATGAAATTTTCAGGGTTACACGATAACATGCCAAGCTATAAATTTAAAGTTGTTTTAGATCTCAACTCGTGTTTATTAAAAATTTAGCCCGCTTCCAAATCTTGCAGAAAGCACAGATCATTTTGTCTTTCTTTCTGGCCATGATGTCGAGACAGATTTCGCTGACGTCCGCGTGCCCTCAGCCGGGTTCTCTACGGTAGAGAATAAAAAGCGGGCTATCGTCTGCTACACACATTCATTCCAACCACATCATGGCTGCTAAACGTGCACTGTTCGACGCAATGAACACGACTGATGAAGCTTTGGCAAGGGAACTAAGCCATAACGCTTTGAGGGAACAGGCTGAAGCTGTGAGGGACCAAGCCCTGGCGCAGGGACTAGAAGATCCTAGACTAATGCCCCCGATCAATCGAGTACTCACTCGGGAGACGGCGGGAGAATTGCGGGAACTGAGCAGACGACAAGATATACAGATAGCCGACACTCTGGATGCGGACGACGATGATATTACAGACATAGATGAAGACGAAGAAGATGTACAGACGCCACATCGTCCACAAGTAGGGTGGTTAAACACACGCAGCATGGGCCCACCAGCAACTACAGCTGCTACCACAACGACGGCTACCACATCACCACCCGAGGGGATCCAGTTGGTACAGCTAAGACAACATCTTCAAGAAGTGGAAGAGGAGAAGGCTAAACTACGCCTCCGACTGGATAACGAGATAAGGAAATCCACAGGCATCATCTGCCAGGACGCTGAGACGGGGTACGCCTTTTTCCCGTGTGGACACCTAGCCGTATGTGGTCCTTGTCTTCTAAGCTTCTTAACCAATGCGGAGTGCTGCGACTGCCCGGACACAGGAGACTTTCATGTGGCTTTACGGTGCCCTGTGTGTCGGGGAAACGTATGTAGAGTGAAAAGAATCTACCGGTCGTAAACTAACTGATGACCAACCCTCTGTACTTCCTAACGGCCCTTTTCAGGGCCAACCCATACTCTCGAAAGAGGAACTTTCTAACTAAAAAGCACAACACCAACTCCCACACCTTCCCCTGCATAGAGTGAACACTGACACACATTAGTTGAATTTCTAATATTTATTAACAACACAGTAGAATGAACATAAGATTTTCACCACGGTAGGCTCTTTGTGTTAAATTTTCTAATAGCGTTATACGGTGTCACCATGATGTTAGAATGAACATAGAATGAACATAGAATGTAGGAATACGGTAATGTCTGAATGTTCAATATTTAGTCAACAAGACTTGTTTGAAATGAGGTCTTTCTTGTCAGGTCATGTCTGAATGTTCAATATTTAGCCAACAAGACTTGCTTGAAATCTTCCGTGTCTTTTTGCCCCCGGTGCACGAACATGAAGGTCGCAATCTGCTCAGGCGGAATTCTCGGTGAACAGGCCGCTTCCAATGCCTCTGCGATTTCCGTCTCGTTGATGTCGTGTAACGCCTCAGTCATCAGCGCGTCTGACGGTGCCGCCAACACCAAAGGATGCGGGCCATCCAAACACGTATGCATGTCTAACGATCCGACACAGCCTGCACATTGTTGGGTACGCGCGCCTTCAATGCGAGGTTTAAGATGATTCAGGAAGGTTTCAATGTACTTTTTATAGATATACTCAGACAGCTGGTCATGCAGAGCTTCAGAAATCATGTGTGCGAGGCGCTGAAGCTTCCGCCACGCAGGTATTTGCAGGGTGACTACCTCGGGTAAGGGAATACGCGTAGTATCTTTCTTCAACCTCCATTTACGAATATGAACCAGCAGCATGTCGTTGAACATAGAACAGGTGAGGAAGACATCGTCTCCACAACAAAATTTATGTTCGATGTGCCCCTGGTTCCAAGTTCTCAATGACCGCCTCGACGACTTGACTTTGTGTGTATCTCTGTACTCTTTTCCATTGCTCAAACGTCAACGCAATATGCTTAGGTGGTTTATCATCCCAGGCTGATGCATTAAAGTGCACTTGCTCATCTTTCATGGTTACAGTTAAATAGGGCGTGAGCTCACAACTGATGATGTCATTCATCTGCTCCACAGACATAGGGAGTAGCATCTCTTCCTCCGCTCTAGCTGAGGCATTATTAAAGGTGTTAGTTGGGGACGTTTGGCGGGTGGATAGGATTCTTCCGGGTCTTCCTGGGCACGTTTGCTACCTGTACTCTCTTCGGGGATGTCTATGACTAAGGTGTGTTCCTCGGGTTGAAGTAGAGAGGCTATTCTCGCATTCCCCGTCTCTCTCAGCGCCTCCAAGAAGGCCTGAAATGCTAAAGGACATCGGCGTGGTAGAGTGTCCATGAGGGCTCTGTTTCGTGCCGTATTGGTATTCTGTGCCATGATGTCTTCTTCCATGTATGTAGTGATTACGTTTCTCACCAGAAGCAGATCACATAGTTCGGTCACATTAATCAGCTCACTAATGATCTGGACACGGTGCTGCATCAGCTTAGCTCGGTCAGATGAGTCCATGGCTGTTGGCTCAGGTAGGTGCTGTTCAGGCAGGTCTTGAGTAGGGTGGTCAGGTCACTCCTCAGGTAGGCTCAGGCTGGCTCAGGCTGGCTCAGGCTGGTCAGGTAGCTCCGGTCAAGTAAGCAGGGCAATGAATGAAGCCATTCCACGAAAATCCCCACTTTTATACACCACCCTGACAGACCCCGGATGCACAAGAACCCGGATGTACAAGAACCCGTGTGTAATGCTACACACTACAGGTATTGCTAGAGGACCCGGATATAGGTCAATTCTAAACTACCCGGCTGTTCCCATCACCGGGAGACCCGGCTGTACAAGAACACGGATGTACAAGAACCCGTATGTAATGCTACACACTACAGGTATTGCTAGAGGACCCGGATATAGGTCAATCCTAAAATACCCGGCTGTTCCTCCACCATCAATGATTGTACAAGAACCCGGATGTACAAGAACCCATATGGAACAACATACACAGCTAAAGGACCCGGATATAGGTCCCCGGATGTAAACCCCGGATGAACAGGTCAGTACATGCATTCCTATCATTCAATATGACCTTGAACTATCACGTGATCTCCCCGTGATGGAAAAAACCCAAATACAAGTCAGTACATGCATCCCATAGTCGCAGGTCACGCCCGATTCACGCAGACCGGAAGTGACGTCATACACATCTCACCGCGGAGAAATACACGAGGTCAAAATACCCGCTTCTGATTGGCTGACGCAAAGGTCACGTGAGTAGTAGAGAGCCGTGAAATCCGGTACGGTTTTCCAGGGAGGTAACTCTTGGTTCCCCTTTTTTCGCCAGGGGGTGCCACCAGTCCCGTATGACGTCACTTCCGGTCTGCGTGAATCGGGCGTGTGTATTCCTTCGCGGTGATGCGGTCTGGTGGTGATACGGTCGCGGGAAAAGCTTCCGCGGAGAAAAAGTAGTCCCCAGGCTTCAAATACGCTGCATGGTCCGATTGGGTCGAGTGAGGTATCAAAGTGAAGCATTCGTGAAGGGGCATCCAGTCATGGGTGGGTGCATGTAAAATTAGGATTTTTTCCCGAAACTATAAAAAGCGGAACACGGACTTTTACCCCTAAAATAGGGGAAAACACCTATCAACCCTAGTCAAAAGGGCTAATATCGGTCCCCGGGCTTATTGGGACCTGCCTATCAAGTCAATGGGGTGGGTGCATGTAAAATTAGGATTTTTCCCCGAAACTATAAAAAGCGGAATACGGACTTTACCCCTAAAATAGGGGAAAACCCCTATCAACCCTAGCCAAAAGGGCTAATATCGGTCCCCGGGCTTACTGGGACCTGCCTATCAAGTCAATGGGGTGGGTGCATGTAAAATTAGGATTTTCCCCCGAAACTATAAAAAGCGGAACACGGACTTTACCCCTACAATAGGGGTCTGTATTATACAATATAAGGGAAAATGCCTGTATGGGGTATGGGGATGGTCAATTTTTTTCGTGGGCTTTACTATGGCTTGTGGGGTCGCGTTTTTCTCGTCTCGCCAAGAAAATGACAATGGGAAGGGTCCCGGAGCGAATCGGTGAAATTTTTGGGAAAAGTCACCGAGGTCTGTATATAGGCCCATAGGCTGGCCATGGGGGGTATAGGTCCAACCTGGGAAATTCACACACGTTCATTGTGATATGGGTTGCTTGGATTTGTTTTTCACGTCTCGTCATTTAGAACACGATGGGAAGGGTCCCGGAGCGAAACGGTGAAATTTTTGGAAAAAGTCACCGAGGCCTGGGTAGGCCCATAGGCCTATACTGCATGGCTATGGGTGTATAGGTCCATACGGGGTGGACGTTTTGGGATCTAGGTGGGCCACTAATGGCCCGATGGGGTCGAGTGAGGTATCAATGTGAAGCCTATGTGAGGGGGCAACCGATGGGATGGATGTGGGGTAGGAATATCGTCATTCTGCGCATGCGCAATAGACAAAGTGTATGGAAATAGACGTTTTGGGATCTAGGGGAGCCACTAGTGGGCCGATTGGATCGAGTGAGGTATCAATGTGAAGCCTATGTGAGGGGGCATCTGATGGGGTGAGTGCGGGGTTGAAATATCGTCACTCTGCGCATGCGCAGTGGACAAAGGGTATGGAAATAGACGTTTTGGGGTCTAGGTGGGCCACTAGTGGGCCGATGGGATCGACTGAGGTATCCATGTGAAGCCTATGTGAGGGGGCTAGACTAGGGTGTCATTTCCATTCTGCTGCGCAGGTCACGTGGGCTGTGACGTCACTTCCGGGTTTCACCTCCAAACCCAGAAGAGTTCCAATGTTCTCTTAGACGTCCGGATGTTCAACCTCCGGGGTTTTTCCCGGCCCGGCCCGGCCCGCCTCGGCCGCAGCGCGCGCGCGCGGGTTCTTCGGCCGCACGCGCGCGCGCGCGTCATCACCGGCGGTGCGCGGATGAATGTCGGGTCAAAAGGTCAAAGGTCACATCCAGGTCAAAAGGTCCAAGGTCTCCCTTTCGGCAAGGTTCGGAGACAATGTTGCGGCATCGATATATAGAGCTTGAACCCCAAAAGGGGATTGTAAATTAACCTGGGAAGGATGGGCAGTTCCATTTGGACCAATCAGCGGTCGAGAAAAAGAGCCAATGAGCGATCGATAAAAGAACCAATGGACGGGTACTAGAATTTCGCTCACGTCTGCGCCTACATCCGGGTACTGGGATGCTTTCGCCTACGTCCGCGCCTATATCCGGGTTCTTGTACACCCGGGTAATGTTTTCTGGACATGGATGGGTTACCTTTGGCTCCATTCTAGGCCACTGATTGGCTAAAACGGTGTTCAAAGCCAGTTTCATGCATTATGCTCATATAGAAAACACACAAGACAGGGTTTTTTGGTGAGATCTCATTTTGTTTTTTATTCAGTAACAACAACAACGTGAGAACAACCACGTGAAAACTGAAGCCCAGAACAGGGGCTTGTACATTGAAAGAACTGAAGCCCATAACAGCGGGCTTGTACACTGAAAAGAACTGAACCCAGAACAGGGGGCTTGAAACTTAAGCCCAGAACAGCGGGCGTGTGTACATTGGAAAGAAATCCTGGCCCAGAACGGGGCTTGTACATTGAAACGATAAGGCCCAGCCTAAGCATGCTACGAGTACATCGCGGTCCTCGGCCTTGGGGTACTCGTGAAACATCTGTACGATGGTAGATAAGGTTCTTCCCCGGCATCGATGGTACAGGTAAAACAAGCAATATTGTCCGCACACGCTACTGGTCAGGTTTTGCAACGTTTGACTGTTCCAACACCACGTCTCTGTGCCTTGATCCATGAAGTCTGTTAAATCGGGATGGAGGTGTGGCAGGCCGTACGGGTCAAAGTATTCGCCCTGCTGTTCTGTGAAGTACACGGCCACCCAATGTTCACCGGGCCGATCCATCGGGCCCGTGTTGAGAACGTATGCAGCAGGATACATACGGTCTAGCGTCGGGGCGTGCTTCCGTACTCGCGCAGACATCATGTACAACTAATGCCAGAACCCACAACTCTGCCCTTTTTATCCACCTCAGAGAACAGAGACAAAATCAACCATGCTGTGGTATTCATTCTTTTTATTATCCCCATCATCAAACACACACTCCAGCTGGGGGGGCCACTGTGGGTGTGTTTACATTATTTTTGCATGTACACGTGGTGGGCCTCTCCGGGAAAGATGCCGGTCCGTAGTCGAAGGTGGTCGGGGTGGCTTGCTTGAGGTCGAAGAGCATATACCCGTGCTGAGGGGTTGTCGCATCTTTGAAGGCTTCCAACGCAAACGGTGTGCGGCCGGGATACATCTGTCTCGCCAGGTGCAGCAGTTGAGTGGTATCTCTCGGGTTTTTTGAAGACCACCAGGTAGTGGGCATTTAAGCTGATGTTCCGATGTTATTTGTTTTTACTGAACAGATTCTGCACAATGTAGATGATGCTGAGCCGTCGATGATGGCTGCCTTTGGTAAAGAGTTGGGTGACCCGTGCATCCGTCTCCGCCATGAGATCATCCAGAACCACCAAGGTGTCGGGTTCCAAATCGGCCAGGTTGGGTAGGCCATCCACGAACGTGATGTGGGGCATTGCTGCATACGCTTCCTGCCATTCTCCGTAACACCACACGACTCGGGCAATGGGTGGGGTGATCATGCTGTCGGCGTGTTGAAGGAGCTTCCTGACGAAGTGCGTTTTGCCGGAACCCGTCGGTCCTGCGATGACGCAAGTGACGGGATGCTGCCACCCAGGGTCCATGGTTCGAGGTGAATCCGTTGTCGTGGTAACCCGCTCTTGTAAATTTCGTACGAGTGAACTGGAGTGGTGGTGGGTACAACGTCGGTCGTCGTTGTCTGTTCACTGTCAGGGATGGTGCTGGGGTGGGTACAACGTGGGTCGTCGTTGTCGGTTCACTGTGAGGGATGAAATCCGGTGGGTGTTCAGACGTAGTGGGCGTACTTGGTGTAGGTGTAGAGCTTACGCTCGACGTGGCTTGTACACGGGGTATGGTGGTGGTGACTGGGCTCGATACGACTGGTGCTCTCTGTAGACCGGTTTCGCTGGTGCCTGGTGTTCTCAGTTGGTTAAGTAACGTGCTGACATAGGCTACGTCGTAAAACACACCTGCGTACAACACACTCACACTGCACGAAAAGTCATCTTTCCGATACTTGTAAATGTGATGTAAATACCATCTTTACAACATCTATTTAGAACTTTCAGTCATATTTCACTTAAACGTTAAAGACAGGAAAGGTGAACTTTACCAGACATTTAATAGTCCGTAAATCCATATAAATGGCCCACTTTACGTGACAACAAAAGGCGTCGGAAAGTTACTCTTTACGTCAGGAAAGGAGAACATTACAAGGACGTCAAACTTCATAAATATGAAATTTACAAATATTAAACTACACGGATATCCCATCTTTCCACCATAAAATGGAATGTAAAGGCGTGTATGAGCACCTTTACAGAGACGTAAAGATTCATAAATGTGGTATTTACAAATATTAAACTCCACGAATATCCCACCTTTCCACCATAAAATGGAATATAAAGGCGTATATGAGCACCTTTCCAGAGACGTAAAGTTTCATAAATGTGAAATTTACAAATATTAAACTCCACGGATATCCCGCCTTTCCACCATAAAATAGAACGTAAAGGCCTGTATGACCGTTACAGAGACATAAATCTTCAGAAACCTCATCTTCATGTCTAAGAACAAGCGCGGATTGCGCACCTATTCCGAAATAGAAATTTGGGTTAGTTCGAGCTTCCGCCACGCGACGGATATTTTCTGGTAAATAATTATGTGGAATAGACCGCAATTCGACAATAAATAAAGCCAAAGAACAATTTTATTTCTGAAAGTCCAGCAATTCCGAACTAGAGGACCGCCAACATACATGTAATACCTATTGGTAATAATATTAACAAGAAAGCGAACGGTAAAGACAAATATAGCATTTATTGAGAAACATCGCAGTACGACATTATAACGTTGAACTGAAATCTGAACGTACAAATAACATGAAATAAACATTCATGAACAAAATGTATTCATTATTCATGATCTGCTTAACAAAAAATTGCAATACACATTTTGTTTTAATAATACAAACAAAACAAACAGCAGAATAAACAGACATGAAGAGTATTGGAATCCTTGATCTTCTCGTAATCTGGTGATCTGAGAATCAAATGGTCTGATGACGCAAAATACTGAAGAGGTTTTCAAAACTTAATAATTCGA
>JAVTVY010006057.1:0-40588 GCA_036873755.1 Hanleya hanleyi
GTTGGGTCTCACCAATGTTTCGAGAAAACCAGTTAATTTTTATTCACTGTATCTACAAATTATTTTCAAAGATGATGCATGAAGTAAGACAAAATGCATTGAAGCATCAGGATCCCGTGCCCACCCAACCACCCGCCCATGGATATCGTATAGTATGATAGTTTATTTATGGATAACATCTTCTTTGTTGTTATGGAACTGACGTTTCGATGGAGATACTTCCAACTTTTTAAGACAGGCATCGAATCCGTTATTCAATATTCAGCCGTGATATATTAAAGAATGTCCGCGTTTAAAATCCAAAGACCTAATTCGTATAACATCCACATCAAAGCTAATGTGGATGGTGGATATTAAAAATATGTACCTCAGTTCATATGAATTAATTTGATAAATATATCTCATTTGAAAATGTATACATGTCAGTTTCTTTGGTTCCATTCTTGAAGCTAGATATGCATTATGGGAACATCACACTGTGATGCTTAATTGATATTGGCAAACAAAACAAACATTCAAATGCCTTCCTTTTGTACAAACGATAATTGAAAAAAAATGACGAAAAGGAAGATCCAATAAATATGAATTTTTCAATACAATAGATAAATCACTAGCAAGTGTCAGATCCGATACCAGGAATTTCGAATTCAATAATCGGAAGACCTATTTCGTATGACAGTTAGCCTCAGTTTCAATGTGTATGAAATAAATACAAGAAAAACACAGTTTTCAATGATGTCAGCAAGACGTAATGATGTTCTATAGCTAAACTCCTAATCACTGATCATTATTCTTTATCCATATGAATTCCAAGTCGTGTCCAGAGTATCAGTTCCGCTTTGGATGTGATGTTCATTTGAACACTATGTGAAAACACATGATATCCAAACAACCCCTAATCTTAAGAAATTAATATCCTATCAATGCTCCCCAATCAAACATGTCGCTATATAGAATCTTAAGTATTTCAATTGAATTTGGTGTTCTGAGCGCCCATACCATGAATATTTAATAGCATTATGACATCATGATCGCATCTGGACTAATCCACTTGCAATCGGTGAGGGGAGATAGGGTCACCGTGTCCGTTTTACCCTAATGTTTACACCAACGACCAGTCCATATATCTACCCCTTATTATGGTGCCACAGTCAAACATGAAAAGGAGGGTGCAACGGAATGACATGTTCTCGCGAGTGGCTCCCGGATTATTTATGGAATAGGTAAGCAACTGGCTTACCTATTCATAAATGTGTAATGGCTAAGATCACATTATGCCTTGTATATATATACTGTGCGTATGGAGCTGTTTGTAACTTTGTTCACTACTGAAGATGCTATAACTAATAGCGAAATATACAGAATAAAATTGTCATCCCCACTCGGAGTTGCTTTTCTTCTCTATTATTGGAAAATCATCAGTGGTTCCAATGGATTTATCATTTACTATCCATTTAACCAAAATATGACTAATAATTGCAAAACTGCAATCTTTGTCTTTCACACTTAAGAGCTATATTAATACACGTACCTCTGTTGTATGTGGTATGTATATTGAAACCAGGATCTCATCTGCTTCGAGAACCGTTCTTCTGTAACCAGTGAAAAATGTGTCGTCTATTTTTATGTCTTGATTGCCGCGATCTGCAATACAAAATCAAATGTTCACTCTTTCACTTGAAATGTGTTCAATGAGAAAATGCCATCATAGGTTTGTGGCTCACCATCACTTGACCCGATGCTGGTCAATGTGTAAAGTTTTATTTCGTGCACATTAACAGGCTACATCCGACACCGTCAAGGCTTGTGGGTTAATAGTAAACAACAGCAAATTTTCAACAATGACAATATAAGTTGTGCAATTTAGGGTCTTGTTTGCATAGACTCAGTTTGTAATGTGTCACGGTTTGCCAATACATGTGTAACTTCATCAACCGATCTTAGATACGTATCCATTATATGGCCCAACTGATGATAAACGATAGTTCAAAGGCTCTATAGTATTTCTGTGTAATAACATGATGCCTCGAATTCACAAGAAATGTAAACAATGAAGATTTTGATTGCATTAATGAACTAGCTAAATCTACTATATGACTGTCCTCAAATCGCTCATTAGTGTCACAAAGATTACCTTTGGAAATCACTTTAACCGTGGAATCAGCAGCCATGAACAGAGGGTTTAGGTCAGAAATCGGACTGGCGGTCATCACGTTACCCCCCACGCTCTGGAAAAAATTAAGTCGTATTAGGTTTTTACGCTCAGCACATCCATATAAATTTCTTTGATAGGCAATTAGTTAGCATACTTCCAACTTTTCAAAGGTTCCAAAGCTTTGAAAAAGTTGGAAGTATCTTCACAGCAATAACGAAGTTGTTATCCATAGAATAGCCTTGTGTCATCCATATAAAATTATACTGTATTCCACATTGATTATGGTTCCGTAAACTTACCGCCATGTTCCGTATTTGTTTCCCAGCAAACCACTGTAACATCTCCAAGAAAGCTTTGTACGACCGAACCTTGGACTCTGTGGATAATGCGTATGGAATATACTAGAAGTGTTGGCTATATCGTCATAGTCTCGGAAAACCGAAGTGTTGTTCTTGGGTGGGTCTTTGAAAATCAGGACGTGTCAAGAATCAAAATACTTCGGGGAGAGGATGCAGAATGGATTTACGTAGCGCCAAGATCTTTGAAGAAAAAATATTGTCGCTCCATGCGAACGAGTTTGTATATACTAGGTCATTTGACGACTTTCTTCAACATTTTATTGGAAATCCCAGAATGTTTCTTACTAAAAGTATTGCTGGCGCTACATAATTAAAGTGATCGTAAACCCTCAAGTAAAGTTTCCATCAAATGAAAGACCATTGCAAAAAGTGTGGGAAAATATTTATTGTAATTTTTTCCGATTTTATCACACAGAGTAAACTGCAAATAAAGCATGGCATTATATGATGGTCTGTTGCAATCATATCAAGGTCCAGTGACGTCACACTGCCTTAATATATATATTTCAAACTTTGTATTCTGTGAATACCATGCTTTATTTGCAGTTTACTCTGTGTAATAAAATCGTAAAAAATTACAATAAATATTTTCCGACACAGTTCGCAATGGACTTTCATTTGATGGAAACTTTACTTGAGGGTTTAGGATCAGTTTAAGAAACGAGCTAAGGACTTTTTCTTGTAGTATGAAGAAGACCTGTTTCCGAGTGACTAGTAATATGAAGAAGACCTGTTTCCGAATGACAGACCAGACGCTTGTAATAGTAAACCTTGAGAAGCACCTTCTAGTTTATCGATAGCAGACTGTAGTTCTTCTTCCACCTCCGTGAGGGTGACCGAGGAGCCAATAGTAACTCCATCTGGCAGGTGCGTGAATGACCGCATTTCCGAAATGTTGGTTGCCGATATGATGACGGGATACAGCATATTCTTGATCCGCATTTCAACCTCTGCACATGGAACAATGAAATTATGCGAAACTGACATTGACGAAAAGAGGGATGCTTACAGTTCTGCTATAGGCAAAAGTCTCCCTTTCTAGAAGATATATAACATTTTCGATGGACCTGTATTGGCGGATACATATCACAGCAAGTAGGATTTGCTATATCCTGTGAAAATGTAATGATTTTAATAAGGCCATAAGAATTGATATCGGAAACTGGTTTCTCAAATTTGATGAAAATACCGTATCTCGAACTGATGGCAACATACAATCGTTGCCTGAGGGAACTCTGGCGCTGCTTTTCATAAATAAGATCTTAATTCCATTTAACGTTGGTCTATAAGGGCCATAAGAACACGGATGCAAGATCCATGAGCACAAGAGTCACTGAGACAATGGAAAACAAGAGCCCAAGGGGCTTCAATATACGCCCGTATATCTATAATTACATTGGTCTGAATTTCCAGGTTTTTTAATAGCCTTGATTCCAGTTGAATGGTAGCTAGCAATCCAGAGAAAGGTCTGCGATTTTGTGTTTCTGAGAATGTAATATATATCACATCTTATATTGAATGATAAAATGGGCTTAACTCTTGGTAACTGGTTGACCTTGAAACAAGAACCGAGAGCTCATATATCCCACATTGCAATCGACAATAGTCAAACACAAGAAAATAATAGTTTTCCTGCAAATGGATTCCTTTCAGGCGAGAGAATTTTTCATGAAGGAAGAAAAATGTGAAGAAAGTGATGAAGTAAACCTTTGTTCTGGAGTTAATAAACCATCTTCACAAGTCCAGGCAAATCCTAAATCCTTGCAGAGGGTTAAAATACCTGGACATTTTTGTTGATTCGAATGAGTTCTTGAGTCGATGTCTCTATTGTACAATCTTGTACATTTCATCCCCCACGCTTGTTTTGAATTAGCATGTCGGTATCCCAAGCCTGCTATTTTGCTTTGACTTAGGATGTCTATCTCATCCCTACATCAAAGATGCCCATGATGAAATCCAAACCAGTCACATCTCATACCTCGCAGCGGATTGGCATATACAGCTGGCTTAGCACATTCATTGATTGGTTTGATTTAGGGAAAACCCCTCGACCTATTTATATCCAGAACTAGTATGGGTAACTAACCAAGCCAGTGTATCGATCCTGACAGATCGATTGATACACTGGCTGGCGACGATGTTAATAAACAGGTTCCCCGCATTAAATTAGTAAATGTATGGTTCTTATTTCACAACAGTTTAACTAAATGTAACATGTATCAAATATGGGAGACAACTCCACAGGACAAATGTCATATACATGTAGGGGAGACACATTTGAATATTCCAACCTAACACATATAGTCAGCTATTAAATTTGATTCAGTTTTGGGGGACTGTGACCTTGACCTTTGACAAATTGATCTCAAAGTGAATATGGCTTCTCTTTGCCATGCGATTAAGGTATACCCAAAGTTTGGTACCAATCCATACCTTGAAACTAGAGATATCGCATGGACAACAAATGTTAAAAGTATTAATGGACAGAACACAACATCGCATTAAACGACCTCGTCTTCCACAGGCATATGAAAATGTGACTTTTTAATGATTTCTTGATTTTGGGGTCACAGTGACCTTGACCATGCCCCTCTAATGTATCTACTGGCACAAAAAAAGTTATTTTTAGTGATTTCCTGCTTTTGGGGTCACACTGACCTTGACCTTAACTTGACCTAAATTTTGGTACACGACACATCGTCTTCCCTCAATGTATCAATGGACACAAACAATCATGATTTTTACCAATTTCATGATTTGGGGGGTCACAGTGACCTAGACCTTCGGCCTTGACCTACTTTTTGGTACGTGATGCCTCATGTCCCCCCTAATGTATCTACTGACACAAAAAAAGAGTAATTTTTAAAGATTTCTTGATTCCGGGGTCACAGCGACCTTGACTATTGACCTTGACCTAAATTTTTGTACATTAGAAATCGTCTCTCCTTAATATATCAATGGATACAAAAAATCAAGATTTTTAACAATTTCATGATTTGGGAGTCACAGTGACCTTGACCTTTGACATTGACCTATATTTTGGTATGTGACAAATCGTGTCCCCCTAATGTATCTACTGACACAAAAAAAGTTATTTTTAATATTTTCCTGATTTTTCGGTCACACTGACCTATGACCTCCGACCTCGACCTACATTCGGTATGCAACACATCGTTCCCCCTTAGGGCATCCACTCACTAAAAATTAGAAATATAGATAGAAAACTGTCAATGATCAATGATTTTCTGATTTTTAGTCAGCAGTGACCTTTGACCTCTGACCTCGACCTCAATTTCGGTACGCGACACATCGTCTTCACCTGGTGTATCCACTCACAAAAAATTGCAACTGTGGATAGAAAACATTCACAGATATAGACCGGACACGAACACTTCAGTGATTTCCTGTTTTTCAGGCCAGTGGCCTTTGACTTCTGACCTCGACCTTCATTTTGGTACATCGTCTCCCCGTAGGGTATCCACTCACCAAAAATTGGAACTGTAGATAGAAAACTGTCCCAGATACAGACCGGACACGAGGGCGGACGGACGGACACACGGACGGAAACCGCCATCACATAATATGTCCGCCTTTTGGCGGGCGTATAAAAAACGATTTAATAAAACAGTACTTTTCAGTGAAGCGAACTTGACGATACGAACATGTATGCTGCTTGGCAGGTATCATTGAAAACCAGTGACCATTTCTCTCTAGTTAGAACCAGATATAGTGTAGTGCATGGAAAGAGTTTTCGATATGGATGTGGATATTCTTGCTGGACGATGACCGTAGACCAATCAACAATTATGCGAGAATTTCAGAGAAGGACACAAATGAGAAGCATCTGTTTGTTGGTTATTTTTTCATCTATTCAATTATTATGTACGTAGAGCGAACAAAACCAAATAACAAAACCATAGAATTACAACGCATATGTGGGAAGAGGTGACGACATACTGACAAAGCCACATGACTTCACAGTATAGTCTTCTGGTTAATCTATTCTAAAGCACATACCAAGAATATAACGATTCGTGATACGTGTTTTGTCTCAGGTACGCTTTTATTGTACCTGTTCATGTGGCAACTTGGATGACGTGACCACACGGCTCCTAGTACCTGCATAGTCGGTATAGAGGGCTATGATGGAAATGCTCTGACAACTCGTATATTGGTAATTGGTGAGCTGTGTCGCTGTGATAACTCGTACACTGGAGATTGGTGAGCTGTATCGTCGTCAGATGAAAATGACGGCATTTAACACAAAAGACTAGTCTGTAAGTCACGATGTCGACCCAGCATCAACTTCCCACAATGCCAACATATATCAAAGACCAAAAGGTCTGTATAATACACAGAAAATAAAATTCCTCAAAAATTTAAGGAATATTCTCCGACTATTACACCAACGGAATATTCCTTAACATAACTAAGGAATATTCCACATCATGTTAAGGAAATTCCATAACATGCTACGGAATATTCCTTGTTGAATCTTAAGGAATATTCCGCTGGTGTAATAATCGGAGAATATTCCTTAAATTTTAAGGAATTTATATATCATTCAGCGTAGATACATTTGATAAAAGATATAACTCCCCATCCCCTAAATAGAACCACAGATAAGCCATATGCTCACCGATCTCAGTGTTCCCTGTGACTATCTTGGCGGAAGGATATTTGGACCTGAGCTCTAAGAACTGATCAAGACTGGTGGGTCTGAACCAGGTGACTCGACTCCCTCTGAATACAAGGGGTTTACAGTCACACGATGAGGATACCTGTCATAAAAGTATATTTTAAGTGTACAGTGTGCATGCATGCATCACAGTGGTTAAGAGAGAAACACAAAAATCGCAAATTAACCACAAATCCCTTGTTTATCGAGAAAACAGTTTGTGATAATTATTATTAATAATCCGTCCTTATTACCGACAATGTCTATGTAATTAGCATATTTCTTGTTGTAAATCATGTCTTATAGGATTAAGAGAGTATTTCAATTGATTGTTTTTTCTTCAATCGCGATATCTGTATCATCTTCTCGATTAAAAACAGATTGATCGTAAATCAAAGACGATAATATTGAGAAAAATATTGGGAAAATATTGCGATATCCCCCTGTATGTTTTTTAATACTCTATCCGCACGTAATCCGTCTGTATCTACGTGTTACTTATGATAACCCCTTGAGCGTGCTTGGACAGTTTTTCTCCATTAGAAAAACATTTTATTACGACAGTTCGATTAAACAAGGACAGCGAAAGAAGAAAAATAGTCGGCCATTGGCACCGATAAAAAAGCAAAATCGTCATTGAATCTCGAACCATATTTGTTTTAGCTGAGTTGTAATCAAACATATCCCTATTGCCTGGAATATGACATTGCACACTCCACACTCACCTGTAATTCCGACGGGAAGATCGGGTCCTGACTGGGATCATAGGGGCGCAGACTACCAACATCTTGGAGCTGTGTGGCTTCTCTCAACTATGTGAAATTCGAAAATGCATTATACCATTCATCGTGTACAGTTCTGCTATAGGCAAATGCTCCATATACATGTACGAGAGTTATCTCGTTTGCCCATTCCATGTTACTTCATGTCCACAACTCACCTGAACCTATTTGGCTGTCTTGGGCTACATGTAAAGGAGGTGTTCGGTTTGACCGTATTTTTTTCCTTAGTGTGTTGCGTTTATAAACCGAAAATATAATTTCCTCTCGTTTACTTTAAAAGTTATTAGCTTGAGAGAGAAAATACTGAATTTTCATATTCTCAATTTTCACCGAGAAGAGATTTGTCATAAAAATATTACGAGTATTAGAAAATAAGCATTTGTTTGTTTTTGCAATTTTTAGCGATATTCTTGAAGGGAATTCCATTCATATATAAAATATGACACCTTTAACCAAAACGAGTCTTACATATCGAAATGCGGTGGGTTTGATCCAAAATGATACTGAAGAAACGTTTTGGTTAAAGGTGTCATATTTTCATGATATTGAAATATGCCAAAACGCTTGTAATGCTCTGAAAGGGTGTAGTCACCGCCATTCGGCACATGATTCCTCATTTCGATAATTGTAACAGCTGCTCGGCCGAATGGTTACAGTGTCGGACTACAGATTAAAAGAAAACCAACATTTTGGTTGGAATCCCCAAATCCCCGAAATTTTTTCTTCATTTTTTCCTTTTTCTTCCATCTTCATCATTTTGGACTTTAAAGTGAAATAAAGACAGTGAACTCCTAATAGTATAGGCTCGGGGGGTTCTGTGTACATCTCTCTTTTACAGCAAAACTTGGTATTTTCCTGTTCTGTATGTTGAGACCCTTGGAAAAAGTTTGGGTAACACTCCCAGATCAAGTACGTTTTTTCTGCACAGCCTAATACATGATTACGCCTTGACGCCAATCAGCCCAAATAGCAAATTTCAGTTTTCATGGAATAATTCAAGAGTAGGCAGCATTAGATTCAAATTTAACATTTATTTATCATGTTTAGACATAACACATTTTTAGGCTGGTTCAATACCATAATCCTTCATTTTCAGCACAAAAACAGGCTATTTAGCGAAATTTTGCCCAAAAATCACTTTCAGTTTGAAAGTCGCTCAAAATTCGATCACTCCTCATACACCCAATTTTGTAGATAAAGCAACCAAAATTGGTCAGAAGTTTCCTTATTAAGTCTTTTGATAACTGCATGCATCATATTTATGATTCAGGGTATTGTATGGTGACAAATGTCAACAAAAGTTACCCCTACCCTCAAAAAGCGGCATTAACCAAATTTGGTTAAATTGGTCTAACTTTAACAGTAAGTCGGATATGAAGTTGATTTTGGTGTCTATGCATGGGTTTTTGATACCAAGCTATTCATTGAAACCATAATCAACCACTTTTGAGTTAACATAATTTGCATAAATTCAAAATGGCCGCCAAAACCTCCAGGTTATGTCGTCAGTCAAGAAAGACAAAGACAAAGTAAGTGTTACAGTAAGTCCAATAGAGTTTTTTGTATGAATCTGTGGTGTTACAATCATGAAATATCACTGCTTGATCAATGTATGTAGGCCTATACCTATTAAAATTGATTAATTTGCATAAATCAATGATGGCAGCCATGTACAGACAAAATTGACAGTGGTTAATTACATGCTCAAGCATGATTAATCGCGATTTTTAACGCAAACAAAACTGTTTGAGTACAATCCATCCAGTGATAATCTCTCTCAGAACTACTTGAGAAGGTGCTGCCATCTACCTTAAGGAATCTACGACATCTTAATCAACCACTTTTGAGTTAACATAATTTGCATCAATTCAAAATGGCCGCCAAAAGCTCCAGGTTATGTCATCAGTCAAGAAGGACAAAGACAAAGTAAGTGTTACAGTAAGTCCAATAGAGTTTTTTGTATGGATCTGTGGTGTTACAATCATGAAATATCACTGCTTAATCAATGTACGTAGGCCTATACCTATTCAAATTGATTAATTTGCATAAATCCAAGATGGCAGCCATGTACAGACAAAATTGACAGTGGTTAATTACATGCCCAGGCATGATTAATCGCGATTTTTAACGCAAACAAAACTGTTTGAGTACAATCCATCCAGTGATAATCTCTCTCAGAACTACTTGGGAAGGTGCTGCCATCTACCTTAAGGAATCTACAACATCTTGAAGCCATGAGAATTTCAGGAAGCAGACATTTTGTTTTGAACCTGTTCTTTGTTCGCTTGAGGAGCTACCCATTCGTTCCATGGGAACTGTGCCTTGTCCGATGAAAGGGTATAGAGTATGACAACAACCCAAATAGGATTTCAGCAGCAATGTTCATGCCTGATCCTTCTAATTGGTCAACATGCATATCCAATAGGCCTATGTTTGTCACGAGGACTATACTCCAGAAGTATTTTTTATTGATAGATACTTGGTATATACCGGATTAATGTAACTTTATCATCTCCATGATTGGTCTTTGTCATATTCTGACACTCTAACAGCGTTATATAAGACAATTTGAGTGAAATAAACCTTTAAAAACAATACCTATGAGTAGTAAGTGGTGCCCTCCTTTTTGAGTTGTTGAACTAAATTTCCACTATTTTCGATGCATAGTGTGTTGAAAATTGTTTGAATACAGATAAATATATCACTGTGGCTTATCAGTCTTTCACATTTCATATTTTCAGTATACAATCGGTCCTTGCTACTGGTTAGTTAGACTTAGAGCATCAGTACATCAAGGATTTGCTGGTAACGATCGAATCTGTAACACTCTCAGGACCGCCTTTGATGCGACTCGTTTGATGCGACTGCGACTCGGAAGAGTCACGCTAAATGCCAAGACCTTTCGCGTTCTGAGCAGGAAGAAGATAGAAGTACTCGTTCCCAGGCTGTCCGCCATTCACCGAATAGAGAGACGACCACGACAGCTTTACGACAAGTGAAGTGTATTACCTGTGACAGTAAATCGCACAAACAATGCGAATCTTGAAGGTAACACGTTCGGGTGAAAACATCATCTTGAAATAAGTTTGTCGCAACTAGAAAGGCTGAAGCACGGCCCGATTCACTGATGCAATATTTTGTGTACTGTTGTTTGTGGGATTTACTGCCACAGATAATACATTTCACTTGTAAGGCTGTTGTGGTCGTCTCAGACTCTGTATTCGGTGGATGGAGGACAGCCTGGGAACGAGTACTTCTATCTTCTTCCTGCTCAGAATGCGAAGGGTTTTGGCATTTAGCGAGACTCTTCCTTTTTCTATAGAGAACAGAAGTTGTTGTGTACTTTTTATAACATTCATTGGTCATATGATAAACAAACTCATCTCCTTTAACTAGCTTAAGTCGCTTGAGAACTTGATCATTGTGGACGTCACTTGCTTCTCGTATCCTTTTGCAACCGTTAGTTGTGCTCACGGTTTTATTCCCTGCGCTTTTCTGGCAGATGATGATTTAGTCACATCAAACAAACTTCGGGCTGTCCTGGGAGTGTTACAGACTCCATCGTTAACAACAAATCCTTGACGTTGACGCAATCCGAAACTGTTGATGCTCTAAGTCTAACTAACGACTGGCAAGAACTGACTGTATACTGAAAATATGAAATGTGAAAGACTGATAAGCCACAGTGATATATTTATCCGTATTTAAGCAATTTTCAACACACTATGCATCGAAAATAGTGGAAATTTAGTTCAACAACTCAAAAAAAGAGGGCACCACTTACTAGTCAATGGCTTATTTCACTCAAATTATGACATATATAACGCTGTTAGAGTGCCAGAAGATGACAAATTACAAGCGTCTTAGTAGTCCGTCATCCATTATTCAGCCGTCGTCCATTAGAGAATATCCGCGTCCATAATCCAAATACCTATTCCATATTCCATATAACAGTATTAGCACCAAATTCAAAAAGACAATCATAGTATACATAAACATAGGCTTGTTTCCTGCAAGAGAGAAGAAGTCAACAGTTTTCAATGATGCCGGCAAGACATCATGATGTTCCAAAAATATCAAATCCGTATCGCTGATCAGTATTCTTAATCCATAATATTCGTTTTAAAGACCAATCATGGAGATGTTAAAGTTACATTATTCCAGTATATACCAAGTATCTATCAATAAAAAATACTTCTGTCGTTTGGCCCTCGTGACAAACATAGGCCTATTGGATATGCATGTTGACAAATTAGAAGGATCAGGAAACAAATTATCATGATATGAACATTGCTGCTGAAATCCTATGGCTTGTTCCTCATACTCTATACCCTTTCATCGGACAAGGCACAGACGCAGTTTCCATAGAACGAATGGGTAGGTCCTCAAGCGAACAAAGAACAGGTCCAAAACAAAATGTCTGCTTCCTGAAATGCACATGGCTTCAAGATGTTGTAGTTTCCTTAAGATAGATGGCAGCACCTTCTTAAGTAGTTGTGAGAGAGATAATCACTGGATGGATTGTACTCAAACAGTTTTGTTTGCGTTTGCGTTAAAAATCGTGATTCATCATGCCTGGGCATGTAATTAACCACTGTCAATTTTGTCTGTACATGGCTGTCATTTTGAATTTATGCAAATTAATCAATTTGAATAGGTATAGCCTACGTACATTGATTAAGCAGTGATATTTCATGATTGTAACACCACAGATCCATACAAAAAACTCTATTGGACTTACTGTAACACTTACTTTGTCTTTGTCCTTCTTGACTGATGTCTTAACCTGGAGCTTTTGGCGGCCATTTTGAATTTATGCAAATTAGATCAACTCAAAAGTGGTTGATTATGGTTCCAATGAATAGCTTGGTATCAAAAACCCATGCATAGACACCAAAACCAACTTCATATCCGACTTACTTTTAAAGCTAGACCAATTTAACCAAATTTGGTTAATGTCGCCTTTTGAGGGTAGGGGTAACTTTTGTTGACATTTAATCCCACTGTCACTATACAATACCCTGAATCATAAATATGATGCATGCAGTTATCAAAAGACTTAATAAGGAAAATTCTTACCAATTTTGGTTGCTTTATCTACAAAATTTCGTGTTTGAGGGGTGATCGAATTTTGAGCGACTTTCAAACTGAAAGTGATTTCGGGGCAAAATTTTCTCTAAATAGCGTATTTTTTTGCTGAAAATGAAGATTTATGGTATTGAACCATGCTAAAAATATGTTAGTTATGTATAAACATGATAAATAAATGTTACATTTGAATCTAATTCTGTATACCAGTGAATTATTATATGAAAACTCAATTTTAGCATTTTGGCCGATGTCATAGTCATGTATTGGGCTGTGCAGAAAAAATGCACTTGATCTAGGAGTGTTACCCAAACTTTTTCCAATGGTCTCAACATATAGAACAGGAAAATCCCAAGTTTTGCTGTAAAAGAGAGATGTACACAGAACCCCCCCCCCCGAGCCAGGACTATAACGCACATAATCCCTTATTTTATTATAATTCGTCAATAGAATTGCATACAAACAACTCCACACACAGTCAGTATTTGAAATTCTGACGATCCAGCAGAGCAAAAAATTAATTGTTACACATATATAATTTCGTCTTAGTGCAGCGGAAAGTTGTAATTATGAATTGAAAAGTTATAAGGTTAAACTTGTCTTATATCAAGGCCTTTATTAAGGAAATGACCCTCAACAAGTGGTGACGCTTGCTTTCCCAATTGATTATGCATGTGCCAATATGTGCCAATGAGACTATGAACCAGAATTTCCCATTTGACTGGCCTCGCCTGTCTGACAAAGAGTTGGGGAATACCTAATTTACCGGCCGGCTTGGAGCGAGACAATAGAGCAGCAGAGAGCGACTCTGAAGGGGAAAATATCCATCTAAAGCGAACACCTCCTTTGCTTCATTGCTGAATTACCTCGGTACTATAATCATTCGCTGAAACAGTCACGTCTCAAATTCAGATACCTCACCAGGCATAAATTGTCTATTTCGCATATGAAAACATTATCTAAATATCCACCAATTTTCAGGATGAATCTTTCTTGTTAAATTATGAATACGTATATTCGAACCGGTAACCCTCAAAAGTATGTCGCCAAACGCCAGCGAAGTGAATGTAATCGCTCGCCACTCGGTTCCTAAATATTTTGACGTCATGGATACATCTGGAAGTCTAATTCCATATAGCACGTGACACGACATGCAAACATACACGTGTTTAAGGCATTTCCACAGCAGGCGAAAACGCTTGCATATACCTAAGTTCTAAATTTGTCGCGTGTATAAAATGTTTTTCTTATGTCGACGCGATGTGTCGCCTGTCGTGAGTATTGCACCACAGAATAATACGCGGGCTATTGTTCGAATGTGGTTGTCGCTGTCGCAACCCGTGCAGTGGAAATTGGCCTTAAATTCTATAGTGTAATGTATACTACTTCTGTAACAACCTACATGAGGATGACTATTTCTGAAGGATTGAACATTAAACACATTTGGACTCAATCAAACTATAAATTTCCTCTGGTGATTTGCTGCTAACAGCAAAACTCGAAAAGAGAAACCAAATTTTCAATAAAAATTCACACCCAGAAAAGTTTACCGTGCTCGCTTTTTAAAAATTACAGCGGGATGAGTTAACAATAATCGAAGTTTGTTAACTATCCATAACGGAGAATGCGAATAAAATGAACTTACTCTTGCTGGAATCTTGGCATTGACTGGTGTCGGTCTATTTCTACAACACTGCTCGCCTTCTTTGCAACACTCAGGAAGAAGAAAAATACAGGAGTTTATCAAATCCACGAACGTAAGCTAAGGTTTGGTTTATACTTTTTTCAAATATTGTCATGAATTTCGTTGTTATTTTTATGTGATCTTCCGTCCAGGAAGACGGTGAACGATGTAAAAGTTATATTTCGGCGGGACCATCGGTGTTTCCAAAACTGAGAAAATGTCAAACTATGTGTATGATGAATTAAAAAAACTGATTGAGTAGAACGGTTATATTAAGTGTGTATCCTCTGTAAGATTACTGCAAAAATAATCAAATAACACCGACTTGTAAGTATTCATATTAAACGATAGATGCTTACATTCGAAAATGTCCTGAAACCTTCCAGAATAGGCCGGTAGCCGGTACAACGGCACAAGTTACCTGTAACAAATTTGGTCTGAAATATTATATATGCTGACAGCATCTTACTTAATCAACACAGCACAAATAGTCTGAACTAAGATAAAAGTCGTTTTCTGTCCATAATTAGACTAATTGCAATGACGAAATATCTCCCCTAATCCCGCTCCCTCCTTCGCCCCCCCCCCCCAACTCCCCAAACACACGCAACTACCGTTACTTCCTTTCCCAATCCTTATAGTATAACGGTACCGGCGCATCGTAATCAAACATCTCATCACCATTCTAGAGTAGACGCTTCCAAAAACAAAGAGAAGCACCTAATTACTGAGGTTTTAGTATAGTACATACCTTCCATAGACTTCATAATATCTTCCATACTAGGCTTGGGATCATTACGTAGAAGTGTATACATGGACATCACAAACCCTGGGGTACAGAATCCACATTGACTGCCGTGAAACTTAGCCAGACGCTCCTGGGGAATATTCCAGTATTTAAAAACCAAAGGTGTTTCTAATAAACGATACGGATGTTTATTGCATTCGTCCAACCTTAAACTGTCTGCGTCCTACCATCTATGTTCATGTATTACTTATGTAATTTTTTGTCAGTTGAACATGAACGCTATCCTAATTGTTCTCCCACGGATCGAAGTATTTTTACATTGAAGAAGCTCTTAAGGGAGCAGAGAACGTTCATTTCCCTGTTCTTATGGGGCTACAACATGGTGTTTTGTCAAATGTTTCAAAACAAGCTGAATTACTAACAAACGTTCCCAAATATCTCAAAATGGGATAAAAATCAACAAAAGACACAACAGAACCATTTATGCATTTTAGCTGGGACGAGTATATTCGTCCCAGATTTTAGTGGTGGTTTGATAGTGTGATAGTACAAGGGTCTAGTCCGTCATTTTAATTCAGCCGTCGTCCATTAAAGAATATCCGCGTCCATAATCCAAAGACCAAAATGTTTGCATTTTATATTCAACGGTAGGAGTGTGCAAAGTGCTCCTGAGGTTGAAAATTATGCCTTTGAAATCTCCCAAAGTTCACTCTTAGAAAGTAACTTTCAACAAAAAAGAAACTAAAACTAAATGAACCTCCAATGATATTCCCTAACCCCACCCTAATTCCACGCCCCCGCCCCCTCCTGGAAATAGGACTGGAAAGGCTCAGTTTACCTGATACACCGGTGATATTTTCTAACAAAGCATGGTGTCCACCTGTTTTTATTACATATTCAACAAGAATTATTTGTTTAGTATTATATAGCAAAATGGGGAAAATTTGAAGTAGGGAAGTTTGATTTATTGAGCATCAAGCAAGAAAAAATTCAAATATCCCTATGTATTCAGTGTTATGACTTTTAAGAGATATGCATGCATTTTTTTTAACGAATATGATGACCCCTCATTTTCTTTAATGGATCATCTTTTCTTAACCTGATGAACAAATACTTAAATTTAAAAAAGACATTCAACCTCTAAAAATGAACGTCCACTACTCCCTTAACTCACAAATAACTGTAAAGGAACAGCGACTATAAAATCAAACATTTTCGGCAGCTTTTATCAAACACATCTTTGTAACATGCGATTCTACTGGAACCCAGAGACAGTTACACTTCCCCTCGTATTTTCTCTAACTGACTCACCTGTACTGGATGTAGACCCTCCCTCAAACTACCGATTCCTTCTACCGTCGTGATAGCCATGCCGTGTACGGAACATATCGGAGCCAGACAAGAATTCACTGTGTAGTTTCTCGATTCGATGTCATGGATTGGTAATATATTTCGATTAGTCATCCCAGACAAAACAGTGTAAATGTAAGGCTAACGCTAAGTTTGATTAAACATTCTGACAGTGAAGTTGTGCACATTGCAACAACGGTATAGCTTAAGCCCCGATCTCATGCACATGTATACACACCTGTGTAATTTGCATACACGTGCATGTGAACGCATGGAAAAGTATATTTACGCACGTGTAAACTTGTGTTGTGCGCAAATCTGGTCATATATGAACGCATAGCAAATGTATACATGTTTTAGGAGCAAAATATAGATAATACTGTTCAGTCAATTTTTGAAAACAATTCTTCGTGCATATCCCCATAAATTATTACCGTTAAACGCAAATATTGTTTTTACATGGAAACTTTGAGCGTATTTCTTTTTGGATCATGGCAACATTTGACCTTCAGTATTGTGACTGTATCGATAGACTTTATTAGACTTACATGAGTAAGCCACCTGTGAAATTTGCTGAAGGCAACTTGAATTATTGTGCGTAAAATTAACCATGGTGACCTTGACTATTGACCTTTGAACTGATAGTTTCTATTATAGTTTGCATCTTGCTTTGCTCATATATTGTTATACCCATGTAAACGCTTAGCAAATTATACATTTACACGCATACGTGAATATGCACAGGTTCAAATAAACACACCGGAGTAAATTTTGTGCATGTGTTTGGGGCCATTGATGGTAATAGCAGGTTTACAGTTGAGTCGTGTTCACATTTCGGCTGATGTCTAATTTATTGTTCCCCGCAAAAATATTGCATCTGCTATGGCAAGGTTTGACAATCGTATGACCATACCTACTATCAGCTTCTAATACACTTACACTGCGAAAACACTTTATGTCATATAGGTATAATCAGTAAGATGCATATCCTGAAAGTTAGTGGAGCTTACTGTGTAGTAAACGTAAATGAAAGGATACATTATTTTGTTTGTGTGCCTGTCGAAGTAGGACAACATGACGGTACATGCTCCACAGCCGCCCTCGCCGCACCCAAGCTTACTGCCCGTCAAATACACTGAACGCAATCAAGGATAATATCAAAGAGTAACATTGGTTCACAGTGCGCATCAGAACATGATATACTGCAGATAAAATATAATATTTGGGCGTATATATTTGAGCAAATATAATGCATTAATCTCACGTCGAATCAAAGATTTGTATGTTTACGCACTAAACTCTCCCTTCCTAGAAAGCAGCATGCTGTTATGCTGTTCCTAATTTTTTATTACCGGTATATAATAAATAAGTGGGAATGGAACTCCCGCTACCTACCCGTGGGTTTGGGCGCAAACATAATACATCGTCCTATTATTGACAGAGAACATCTTTTTGGAAGACGATCGGATACAATATGAGGTAACCTGGGTTAAACACATGAATCGCCCATGTGGTGACCTAACTCTGAAGTAACATGCCTTACTTTTCAAGTTACTCGGATTCGGATGTATTTCTCTCTAAAGAATATAAGTTTATTCCTCGAAGACACGCGGTATTACACCACTGAGTTAAATGAATAACAAAGCGTTGCACCTTTACGACTAACTAAGTTTAATGGTCACGAGCTTTCGTGGATAGTGGATATCTGCTTCGTCAGGTGAGCTAAACATGCTAATATCACTTTCGATTGATAAAAGATACATTTGTTACGTAGGTACAGTAGAATTGTTGTTTCTGGGTCAGCATCCGGTTCAATTACCTTGAAGTAGAATTCAATATTTATATGTTATAAATACAGATTTGGGAGCAAAAAGTTTGAGATTAGTCCGAAACTATTCGCCCCTTATACTTATTTTGAATCGAACAAGTCTCACGAGATTTGAGTTGGTTTTTGTATAATAGTTTTAAATATAAGATGGTTTTAAAGTCTTTCCTTTGAAATAAATTTTCAACAATGTTGTGTGAATGTCTACTAGCCTGAATAATTCCTCGATGCCTGTTAAAGTTTCTCTGTAACAGAAGAAATTACAAATATGGAGGAGATCCCACCTTGTTGCCGTTGACGTAAAAGATCAGCTCGTCCCTAGTAAGATCCTCCATCCTCACATTCACAACTCAGTACAATGGTTTGTTGTCCTCTTCGATACAGCTATGGAAAAATTAAAGACACTGCTAATCCAAATCGATGAAGGCTGACCATGCAGTCCTTTCCTGTCCGCTGAACAACAACAATATTTCAGTCATTAAGGAAAGAAAATAATAATATTGATAATGATAATAGAAAATTAGGCAAAAATAGTCAACCATATATTTAAGAAATAATGTTTTCATAGGCGTGCTCAATGGTTATTTTACGCACGGTTAGTGTGGGAAAGTTTATGTTTTAGGACAAGGGCGAAGCATTCAACTAGACAGATGATGAAGATGGGCTGTTTGCGTGGAAATTTAGTGTGGCTCTGTGCCCATATTCGGACTACCGTATCGTGTTAACATTATTGTGTTAGGTAAATTATACGGAGATACGTTTCGAAGCAATCGACAATTTCATTGTATGCACTCTGTTGTCTCTCTTATGGGCAGGTGATATGAGTTCACATAAGCATTCGATCATTTTATCGTATGTACATTGTGTCTCTATTATTGTACAATGTACATATATTGAATGGTTATTTATTTATTGAATGAAATAGGCTTCAGATGGCGACCATCTTGAAATCCAATATGGCAGTCATGGCCAAATGACTTGTCTAGCATTGATATTGGACTTTCTGTCAATATTTTGACAAACAACCAAAAAAAACAATTTGCCAAAAAATAAGATTCTAGATGCTAATACGGGCACCTGGCGGCCATTTAAAAAATGGTCTCTGTGACCTACATAGAAAAAGCAAACTTGATACACATATATTACGAGACAATACCTGCACGATGGTACCATACAAGCGTCAGATTCGACATTCAATATCTAGCCATCGTCCAAATTCTTTCTCCTTATGTTTTGAGTATATAAATACAACTGGTCAGCTGGAAGCATTGGATAGTGTACATGTAGGTAGTACATACATATTAGCTAAATACTAAGCATGAGATCCAACATTGCAGTAGCTAGCCATTGTCCATAAATAATTTCTGTGTCTATCTTCATGAATATCGTGTGTGTTTTTCTATTAATACATCGCATAGCGGTACAGTTCACATTGTAAGATATAGCCTACATAGAAGAGCTCTTGATGGATATTCGGTACTCGTTACCAACTGCTGGCGAAGCCCTTACGGGTGCCAATTCTCTTCATTTTTTTTGAAGGATTGAAGCTATGGTCTCCAAATTTATATAACATAAGGAACTGGTGATTGACTAGAAGCCTATCCCAGTTAACTGATATTGGCCTATTTTTCAAGGTCATATACTGATTATTATGATATAACATGAAGAAATAAAGCTAGGATTTCTAAATTAATACTATGTATACATCTGGCGATGGTCCAGGGGTGTGCTGAAGATAACCTACCTTGACCTATTTTATCAAGGTTAGTTTCTATTTAGTATAATATTTCATGAAGTATTATATCTACATTGTCCAAATGTATACCACATATGCCTGGACCTGAAGTCAATTGAATATCATTGACCTTGACCTTTTTTCTAAAGGTCAAAAAGGTCAAATTATATATGTTAAGTATAAGATCTCCGTATTCCTGTTCCATATGCAATTAAGTTAGAATTAATAGACAGAAAATTGTTGAAGATGACTGACCTTGATCTATATTTCGAAGATCAAATTACTTGATTTGATTATGAGCAATATAGAAGAGTGTATTTAGTGCTAAGAATTTGATGATGCTCTAACAGAATCTCAGTGCAAAATTTTTCCCATCATTGGAAAAAGCTGACCTGGTTCAACCTCCTATGAACTTCTAAAATGAAAGAACTACAGTCAACCCTACAAGATCACATAACCTACATGATATTTCTAAAGTTCTAAAAATACATCAGCCGTTTGGGCTATTTTTTGTTTGTTTTTTAGTTTTTGCAATCCTAAACGGCTTGACAGGTGTCTGTCAATTTGGGCAGATTCGTACCGCACGATTTAATGTTTGGCGAAGAAGCATCATTAGTGGCAAGCAAGAATGTATTTTCTGCGAATGTCTTCGTTTCTCTTGCAGTATTCATTGTTATAAAATCGTCACAAAGAACCAAAGATAGATGACTATATTAGTGGATTAGAAACCGATGCAGTATATACTTACTAGCCAGCCTATTATCTTACATGGGGTGGTCATATATGTCAGTAGAGTGAATGGCTGAATCCAGTCTCCAATGTCGATCGCTATGGATTTAATATATAGGTCATATGAAAGTGTATCCGCCTGTCTAGCGGGCAATTTCACCTCTAAATAGTTTAATACTTAACTGTGATGTTGAGGCAAACTTGATTCTTCGTGAAGTCTAGAATGGCACCCGAGGCAGATCTCAGAGGATCGGGGGCAGTAAACAAGGGCAAATCACAGTCTGAATCACGGATTTTATGCTAGTACGACGTTCTTCAACTTATATCCCAGATGGCATTTATATATCAACGACCTGCAGACGGGATATGAAGGAAATACTTAACACTCTTTAACAAAGCATCTAGTTTCATAGGAACTCTACTGATCTCACCCAGAACTGCAAAGTTTACAACTTTGAATTTGTTCCCGCAGTCCTCGTCCAGGCGCAGTAGTAGGCCCTAAGTCCAACTGTTTATAGATCAACAATGAGGATCTAACCGAGAAAAAGGCTTTATTAGCCCTCCAAGCTGAATATATGATGGCTTGGTTAAATTTACCATTACTGTGAAGGGTGTGCCCTAGATAATTATATCTGTTATATTAACACATTCCAGTTTGGCTTTGTATAGAACAAGCGTAAAACTAGTCCTTCGGACGGAGATTTTCCCTCTTTATCTCCACCCTATACACACTGGGATCTGCTTTAAATACCACCCTGGAAACCTTTCATTGGCGACAGATACACCTGTACATGTCCTCAATGGGCGTGAAATGTCCTTTTTGAACTTGTTTATTCTCTTAGGCTACCCTACCCACAGTACCTCTAATTCCATCCTGACGATGTTTCATGATCTTTCGTCCAAAAACTGTGGCCGATCGGACAAGAACAAACAATCACACAGAGACGGTTACTAAAATTATTTTAAGATGATATTCAGCCCCTTATTTGCCCAGTTGTGCCTGCATATCCGCTTTAGCTGCTAAAGAAAGTAGAACGATATCATCAGCGTAGGCGAGATCATGTACAAAGGGCGAATGCACGCTGTCTATATCTAAAAAAGCTCGTTAATAATTAATAAAATGATAATATTTATATTAGACCATATAGCATTATAGTAGACCATACAAAATCACAAATAATGCAAAAGTAAGCTGGGTGGCTCCAGAATTGTATCCGTTATTATAAATGTTAAGGATCAAGTAAATATGACATTTATCTTCCAAACTCTCTGGAACCTCCTTAAGAGAACGTGTTGGTAGCAGGAGAAAAAAACTATTCTAATTAAACGGACACGTAAGTAGTATATTCTACCATTTTAAATTTTACCCGGGGAACAAAAAAGTAGGTCAATAAGGCTTTAAAATGGTAGACTATACTACTCACGTATTGGGCAAAAGTAAAATCTGACAAGTTTATCAGGACGGCTGTATAAGGGGCGCTGGGGAACGAGATTGAAGGGTCCTACGTTGAGTATTTGGAGTAAGTTTCATAAGAATAAGATGGGTCACGGTAACCTAAGATTTATTTACAATATATCTTGACCAAGAACTTTAGTAATCCAGTGAATCGACTGAACACTACGTAACATGTTTACGGATGGATGGATTTTCCTTCTGTCAAACTCACTCAGTCTCACTTGCCTGACAGATCCTGCATCTATTCCTACCATGATGCATGTGTTATCATGACCATACTCACAATATAAACTCATGATATCCAATCACCCTTGTCTACTCAACAATCGACATATTACCATTACGTCTCTCCTATCTTCTCACCCAATTCTCTCTATACTTAACAGTCTTCATTATTGTTCTCTTCCTCCAACACCCCATGTTTTTAACTCAACATAAAATCATTTTAACTAAATCCATGTCACCCACATACTATTCCCTAATTCATGGTAAAAGAGAATTCTTTGATAGATTGATTGAGATGAGTTTGATTGACGAGCCATATGAGATACTAGTAGTTACATAGCCAGCAGTGACCTTGGACCGGAAGAGATCTAGAACGTCTTTGGGATACATGATAACCGCTCTTTGTGTCATTTGCCTCGCTACTATCACATGCATGGTTTGTAATAGAGCTCTAGACGTTTAGAGACGATCGCCCAAGAACAACAAAAGCGCTTTAAAATAGTTTAGATGGCATTTTTGTTACAAATGAGTACCCACGCTAAATTAGTTCTTTGTGTGATAGGGATCAAGGTAGGAGGGGATACCATTCTAAGTTTTGGAAGTTAATGTCATTTCGGGGTCAAATGTCAAAAATGGGTAGAAATCGGTTATAGCTTGATATCCACTGTACAAGCATGAGTATCGAAGCTGAATTAGTTGCATGTAGTGTAGGTTTATGGCAGGCATAGATTATACGTTCATTATTAAATTAAAGGTCATTCTGGTATCACTTTTGGGGTACAAATGGATAAAAATCGGTTATAACCTAATATCCTCCGTACTGTGTGTTACGAATGAGTATCCAAGCTAAATTAATTGTTTGTAGTGTAGAATCAAATGTAGTCATAAATAACACGTTAACACGTTGATTATTAGAATGAAGTAATTTTCGGGTCACTTTTGGGTCAAATGAGGTCAAAATGGCTAAAAATCGGTTATAAGTTAATATTCACAATACTAATTTTGTTACAAATGGGAATCTAAGCTGAATTAGTTGTATGTATGTAGGCTTTACGGTAGGCATAGTAATCATTATGTAAACAGTCTGTTGTCTTTCGAGGATTATGCAAATAGACTCAACAATTGACCTAAAATGACCAGCTTTATTGTGAAACAGCTCAGTTCTAGCAAATTTCTGCTTCGAGCTAATAATAATTCCTTTGAATTTGACGAGTAACCTTTACCAAGTTGAGCAAGGATTTCGGACACCATATTGCCACCATTTTGAATTTGACCATCAAGTCGTCATCTTAGTGATATGTAAATAGGTTCAAAATGGGCGTAAGATCATAGGCTTTGGGTCAGAGATCTCTCGGTTTGATAAATTTGCACAACAAGCTAAGGATAATGCCCTGAACTAGACGAGCAATATGAAAAGTATTCATTTTGAATATGACCATCAAACCTTCATCTTAAGGATATGTAGTTAGATTGAAATGGGAATTAGATGAAGGTGCTATGCTTAAAGATCCCTCGGTTTTGATAAATTTGCATAATGAGCTAAGAATAATGCCTTAACCTATACGAGCAACAAGAAAAGTGTGATTTTCAGATGACGCCATATGGTCGCCATTTAGAATTTGACCATCAAGTCTTAATCTTAAGGACATGTACATGTAAATAGATTCAAAATGGGCATAAGATATTAGGCTAGGCATGGAGATCCCTTAGTTATTTTAAGCTGAACATTATGCAAGCTGATTAAAAATAGGCCTAAGGTGTCAGGCTTTGATGTGAGATGCCCAACTTTTCTTTTATACACTGCTATAGTATTGAGGAAAATGGGTTCTGCCTGATCTGCCAGTGGAAGCCACCGGAATCAAAAATCCAATAAGTACCCAAGTTGTGCCCACAAATGGTGCCACGAGCTAAGGCAATCGGAATCGTCCGATATTACCTATTTAAGGCTGTCATACCTGCCGATATCAATCATACTTGCCTTACACCTTCCATATTACCCACACCCCATATGGATCGTGATTTCTCCTATACTACACACAAATTTGTGCATCAGCACGTTAACCTAGTTATCTAATTCTTCGGTTCGAATGCAACTACATGTAGATTCTCGTGTCTTCAACTATTAGATCTCGCTATTTTTCAAGGTTTATTATGACGCGACACGAATTTTTACCGTGTAAGTGGTCAGCTCGCAAATAACGCTTCATCATTCTTCGTTTCACCGGGGTCGTGGCCTTACTTTACATTTGACGGATAACTTATTAACTGGGACACCCTAAAACAGAGTTTCCAAGTTCCCAGTTCCGAAGTTCATAGCCCCAGGTCCCCCAAGCTCCAGCTCCGGAGTTCAAAGCTCCAGCTCCGAAGTTCTAAGCTCCAGCTCCGAAGCTCCAATATGATGACACATATATAGTAGTGGTAGAATTATAATACATATGTCATCGCCAATCAGCCCACACTATATGACTCTAATACAAACTGTTTCAGCTATCTATGCACGTTCAACGGAATAAGAAATAAATCACACAAAGCTGCATGGAATCGGAATCCATAGCTTAGGTTTTCTCTTGTAAACCTTTCTTAGACGATGGCTGAACATTGCATGCCCTATCTGACGCATATAATTGTCAAAATATGAATAACTGATTAAAAGAGGAGTTGGGTAATAACAACCGTTTATCGGTATAAGCAAGCATGTGTTTTCGACACTCGAGAACTGTACTCGACTCATTTCACAAAAGTCGTCAATATTCATGCTTTCGTTCAGTGGCCTCGGTGTGTCAGGTCATTGCTGCTATGCTAGGCAGCATCCGGGCATTGCCCCATGAGGACAAGTGAATAATAATCACATTGATGACTTTCGCTGAACCAGTCAAGATCACACAGCTATGGTTCACAGAAAGTAATAATGAACGTATGTTTCCAAAGACACACGTCTCAGGGGAAAGCGCCCTGACTTGAGAGGATGAGGTCAAATGATGTATTTGTCCCACTCAGTATTTGCAGATGCATCTAATTCCATTTCCTTTTGTTATCTTGGCAATCAGTTTCACGCATGGATGATATGTCTATATATCAGCAGATATGAAAACTAAAACTAGAGAAGCTATCTATTTGCTCTAATACTCACAAGCCATGACTTTGGTTTCTACAATTGTTTTGCATTCATGGTCAATTAGAGCCATTTCAGTTAGACATTTTCTTTACAATGAGTAATACAGATGGAACAATATGATACCGGGGTATATTCGCTGACACTGCCCAGAAACATCCCATATTTAAATTCGGTCTCTGAAACCAGAGCTTTGGTCCCTAGCATGTGGATTGGAGTGATATGCAAGAGGTGGGAAAATTGACGAAGTCTGGCGACTATAAAGCAACCATATGACAAGAAAGCATCCCTCGGCATCTAACATTCAGACCCGAGAATACGGTGGATTCTCGGACGTAGCCTTAGTATATCAGCCGCGCTATCAAGTATCCACACGGCCCCTAGCGCCGGCTTAAGCGGAATTAGATACGCTAGCTCGAGAGCTGTGATGACAGATCAGCTCAAACAACTCCTCTGATGTTAATGGATGAGCATCGTGGACGTCTGATGTAGTAAACGCCTTAACATGGGGTAACCTGGTAAATGCGAGAATACCCAGAGAAACTAACCTGCAATGCCGGACGTCGTACGGCTTAAATTTCCCACAAAAACAATAAACCTACATATATTTGTCGAGTGACATGCAAAGAGGGCGGGGCCGGACGTTTCGGGGGCCTCCAGAGAGTTCATTAGAAATATCATCCAATCGGAAGTTCAGATGTAATGAATACCATGTAATTGAGTTCTTTCAATCTGTCATATTCAGCGATGTGAATTAATATATTTAATCAAGTATATCCAAAGGATGATTGATCCATATCAGCTTCGTTAATCCATATCACAGAATCGGCAGTATGCCACACAGGCTGAAACTTGTTAATGGTTCAGAAATCAGCAGCCGAGATCTGGACGAAGGGATACATCTATAGATTCACATACGCTTCATGTCACTATTGTGTATACTCTACTGTATATAAGGGTTTAGCTAATCCCAGTATGAATAATATTAATGACACAAATGCGTATATTTTCATATTGCCTTTTACTGCAAGCTTTCAAAGGCCTCCATCGTTTGAAACGCATTTGTGTCAGTGATATTATTTATAGCGGGTGGCGTATACTGTTTGGTATGAGGTGTATACTAATTGAACGTTGGGGACAATGATGAAACAATTCAGCTATCGTTGAAATGATGTTAACAGGCCATGTACCGTTGAAATGATTAACACTTCACAATGGAAATAATTTGAACAAAGTGAACATAGGCAGTCCCCTCAAATATAGACCATATAAGTTTACACCTATAACATATGTCTGAAGTACAGATTGATGCTATATGTCGATTAATATCGGAAGTCACGAAAACGCATCCATTTGGATGTAAGTATTACAAAAGCCTAGCGGGATTCAAGTTCCTGGTGGACTCAATTTTCTGAACAGGGCAGTCTAAATACGTCTAATAAAGTCCTTAAGTTCAAGTCCAAAATACGCTTAAAGAACCACTGGTTTACATTAAAATTCAGACAAAAGTCCGGAAAAGGGACGACCCAGTTAACGTTACAGATCATTTACGTCAAAATTCGCCAGAATTTGCGTGCGAACTCCCTGATTGAATGAGACGAACACTCTGTTAGAATGATAGGAATAATCAGCTGAATGCTAAATCTCAGATGTAGGGTATCATCTGAGTTAAAAACCTCCATCGTGCAGGTATCATTATATAACTGATATGTGAACTCCTTTAACTAACTGTATCGCCTACAAACCAGTAAGATTTTCATCATTCAGTAATTTTAAATCAATTCAATTCTGCAAAGCAAACCATTGGGTCATTCCTCCATGTAAGGGATCACGGCAGATCGCTCTGTAGGCCTATCACTCAAATCTTATCTCTCATTTTCAACGTTTTCGGCGGGATTAGCCATATTGAGTAGTCCCCCTGGGGTCTACAAATAGAAATTTGTTTCCGAAGATTCACTGAGCATTGAAATTATAGGCATGTCAGATACGCCAGTTTGCTTTCGCTCCAACTTTCCGACTAGATAGACAAATTAACAATACTATTATCAAAAAATATCATTTCCCAAGATTTAATGTTCAATTTTAGTCATGTCAGATACGCCAGTTTGGTTCCAATTTTCAGTTGCGACGGACAAGCCATATCGAGTAGTCCCCCTTGGGTAGGTGAAATATTTCCCCAAGATTCAGTCTTCAATTTTTAGTCATGTCAGATACGCCAGTTTGGTGTTTGGCTTCAATTTTCCGTCGCGACAGACAAGCCATATAGAGTCATCCCCCTTGGATAGAAAAAATATCATTTCCTCAAGTTTCACTCTTCAATTTTTAGTCATGTCAGATATGTCAGTTTGGTATTTCACTGCAATTTCCCTTCGCGACAGACAATTCAGCCATATTGAGTTGTCCCACTTGGGTAGAAAAAAAAATCATTTTCCAAGATTCAATCTTAAATTTTCAGTCATGTCAGTCATTCGCTTCCATTTTCCATTCAGAGAGAAAGGCCATATTGAGTAGTCACCCTTGGTTCTACAGGTGCAAACCGGTTTTCGAAGATTAACCTAGTCTTGAAATTATAGACATGTCAGATACGCCAGTTTGCTTTGCCTTCCATTTTGCGTCTTTTGAATATTAATTTTTATACATCAGAAAATTAACATCATTCTACCCTGTGAAACATAAGTGACAGTGAGTTGTCCCCCTTACATAGATGTCCTGTGTTATTTATTATCTGCTTTGAAATTTTTAGCCATATCAGATACGCCAGTTTGGTATTCCGCTTATTTTCCTTCGCGGCAGACAAGACATATTGAGTCGTCTCCCTTGGGTAAATAAGATATAATTTCCGCAAGTTCCACTCAAATTTTTTGTCATGTCAGACATGCCAGTTTGGTATTTCGCTCCCATTTTCCATTCAGAGAAAAAAGCCATATTGAGTAGTCCCCCTTGGGTCTACGGATAATCTTGTTTCCGAAGATTCACCGAGTGTTGAAATTCTAGGCATGTCAGATACGCCAGTTTGCTTTCCCTTCCATTTTACGTCTTTTGATATTAACTATCAGATAAGTTCATTCTACCTCTCCTATTTTACTCTGGGAAGCATACGTGACAGTGAATTGTCCCCCTTATGTAGATGTCCTCTGTAAATTATTCTCTCCTTTGAATTTTTCGCCATGTCACATACGCCAGTTTGGTATTTCACTCCCATTTTCCTTCGCAACAGACAAGCCATATCGAGTGGTCCCCCTTGTGTAGATAAAATACAATTTCCTCAAGATTCACTCTTCCCCCTTGGATAGAAAAAGATATCATTTCCTCAAGATTCACTCTTCAACTTTTAGTCATGTCAGATATGTCAGTTTGGATTGTCACTCAAATTTTCCTTCGCAACAGACAATTCAGCTATTTTGAGTTGTCCCCCTTGGGGGGAAAAAATATCATTTTCCAAGATTCACTCTTAAATTTTCAGTCATGTCAGATACGCTAGTTTGGTATTTCACTTCCATTTTCCATTCAGAGAGAAAAGCCATATTGAGTAGTCACACTTGGAAATCTACAGATCAAAACGTGTTTCCGAAGATTCACCGAGTCCTGAAATTATAGACATGTAGATACACCAGTTTGCTTTCCCATCCATTTTGTGTCTTTTGAATATTAATTTTTATAAATCAGATGAATAAGTTCATTCTATCTAAACTATTTTACCCTGGGAAGCATACATGACAGTTCTCCCCCTTACGTAGATGCCCTCTATAATATTCTTTCCTATGAAATTTTGAGCTGTATCAGCTACGCCAGTTTGGTATTTCGTTCCAATTTTCCTTTGAGATGGACAAGCCATATTGAATCATCCCACTTGGGTAGATAGAATATCATTTCCCCCAAGATTCACTCTTCAATTTTTAGTCATGTCTGATATGCCGCTTTAGTATTTGGCTCCAATTTTCCTTTGTAACAGACAAATTTTACCAGTCAATTATGTTCATTAACTTATTCAACCACATTGTCCTAACCACCGTTATATGCTGTTTATGCACTTGTTTGACCTAGAAAATTTATAAGTGAATGAGTTGTATTCAATAGTTGGGGCTTGCACGTATGTGGACCATGTAAGAACCCACTGCCTTTGTTCTTTACACATGTACTTGTTTCACCTAGAAAAACTATACAGGGATGTCACTAAGTTTTGAAGTAGCAGGTGGAAGGCATGGAAGTGAGCAGCCACAAGAAGTGGCATGTAGTGCTTGAAGTACAGAAATTGCGTGAAAAGTAGGCGGCTGTTTTGGGCAGTATTTCTCATAGTTGGAGGCCAAAAAGGGATGCAAGTACTGCCTTCTAATGACATCCCTGTTACATGTCAATGGCTTTGTTTGTTGGTATGGCATTTTCCTCAAGTTCCTTTTGGTGGTTGTTCAGCAATCTAATTGACGGTAGAGTTTAGGCACTTAAATAATCTGTGTGCCCATGCAGTATGCCCTGGTTCGACCAGGAGAACTACATGCAGACCTTGTAATTTTAATTTGACTAAGGTGTGGAATCTGAGTATTTCAGGCTGAGATTACGGGAACCGAAATATGCAAAATTCTAGGCAACCTTTCATGCAATATAACAGTAGATCATATATGTTCCTCCCTACATGGAGGCCATAAAGAAATAGTTTGTAATAAATTAGGTTCATATAATTTTTTAGATTACAGGTTCCTTTTTGTGCAAACTGGGGCAATTTTGAATGATTGTTGGTTACTTTATAAATAATTCCATGCAAATGCCCAAATGTGCGAGATTTTAATATATCTGCAAAAACAAAAATGTTAGATCTGAGTACGCTGAATGAAACCTAAACCTACGTATGTACGTACAAATAAATCAACAATGCAATATGTGCCGTGAGGTGAATTTGTGACTCGATAACATGAAAAGAGATAACAGTGATAACATGAAAACAGTGCACTAAACAGGTCTATTCGTCATGTAAAGAAAACACAATAGGTGACTACATGTAAGGAATCTTGTTAAACCTGGAAAAGCTACTTGACAAGCTGTATTGTACACTGTGTTCCTGGCTTGAAGATCCTTACATGAAGAACTTCCCAATAAAATGATTCAAGAACAATTCAAATAACTTCCAAATTGAGCTCGGTGGCATTGCAGACCACCTTGGTCATTGTGGTACATTTTATTTGGACATATCCGCATTCAGTGCGACATTTCTATTGTAATACCAGCTGGCATCAGTATGTAAAGCGCAATGTCCTTTGTTGAAGTCATGATATGGAATTGGTTTGCAACATCACAATACGATGTTGCAGTGGAAACGTATCAAAATGTAGCAACGTTCCACCCCAAGTGATACATTATTGGCAACCATGAAGGAAACAATAGGTTAAAGCTCCCATACAACAGAATGAAAGAGAATCCTTTATTATAACAAGGGTTATGTGTAACCCGGCAGCTCGCCGTTTTGGGTTTTGTCAATGACATGCAGCTTCGCATAAAGATCGAGCCCTTCAGGTTGCACATCACTGGCAATGACAATACATATTGTTATAAAAATTTGACTTCTTTGTCATTGATGTTGAAGTTGGATTGAAAGATGAACTATATTATAAAACTTGAAATAAAGATTACCTTTTTTTCCGAAAGTAAGCTTATACATGTCATTATGAATACATGTACAATTGAAATTTGGTCTGAGATGTGGGTGTGAAATGCCTGGACAAGTATGGTTCGTGCAAAAGCTTTAGGTTAAATCATGATGTGGAATGGGATTTGATACCAAAATTGAAGGAAATGGTGTCCTTCATTAAAGGCGACATAAAATTCCAAACCACCAGGGGCTCGGTACTGCGGGATTCCCCCCGGCGGTTGTATAATATTGTACTTCTGAAATAAAATAATGTCATTAAACTATTAGTAATTACTATAAAGGAATATATTGTAGTGGATTTGACGTGTTCGTGTATATACAATGTACACTGCATCTCCTACCTAATAGGTTAGTATAACATATCAGAGATATAAAATTAGAAATTGAAATAGGAGGGTATGGGGTCGGGCGAAGTGTAAGTTAGGAGATAGAGGGTGGACATCGGTGCCCCAGGGGTGGGGACATGCTTCCAGAGGGTAGTGGATGGGTCGAATAAGTGTAGCATGATGTAAGCTCCTGGACTTTCAGAGTCCAAAAGAAGTCACAATTATTCTAAGTCTAGCCTAAACAAAAAAGATTAACCCAGAAAACTTTCAGAGTCCAAAAGAAGTCAAAATTATTCTAAATCCAGCCTAAACAAAAAACACTAACCTTCCAGCTTGAGTCTAACATTGTGCTAAACATAAAAACTTAACCGGACACCGACACCAACACAGACACCGCCACTTTCCCCCTCTCTCACAAACACAAGGCAAAGGCAAAATTTGAAGAAAAAAAGTGTCCCAAGCAAAGTACATGTATAATCATAGATTTCAATAGTATTTCTAATTGGTTCTCATAAAAGTGATCGTAAACCCTCAAGTAAAGTTTCCATCAAATGAAAGACCATTGGAAACTGTGTGGAAAAATATTTATTGTATTTTTTTACGATTTTCTTGATAAACTGCAAATAAAGCATTGTATTCTATGGTGGTCTTTTGCAATCATATTTCGGTCCAGTGACGTCACACTGCCTTAATACATATATATCAAACTTTGTATGCACTTTCCAATGCTTGATTCAAGCTTAAGGTGTGTATACTTTGAGTTTCAACACAGACTCACTGTTCCAATGTGCATGTTTCACCAAAATCTGAGAGATGGTAACTCATAAGTGTCAAGTCAATTTGAATATTGCATTTAACATGCACATTGGAACAGTGAGTGTGTTGAAACTCAAAGTATACGGTAATTTCCCTAATAATTCGATCACCGGAAGTGCAGCAAAAATGGCTTATATCTAGAAATATTCTTGATGGCACCAACTACAAAGTGTCACATTTTGTCATTATATGACTTTTCTTCAATTTGAATGAAGAATGGGAATGTTACTCTTTCTCTGTGTTTAAATAACTGAGCTCAAAAGTTAACTTCCTGTGACTGAATTATTAGGGGAATTACCGTACACACCTTAAGCTTGAATCAAGCATTGGAAAGTACATACACAGTTTGAAATATATGTATTAAGGCAGTGTGACGTCACTGGACCTAAATATGATTGCAACAGACCATCATAGAATACAATGCTTTATTTGCAGTTTACTCTGTGTAATAAAGTCGTAAAAAATTACAATAAATATTTTCCACATAGTTTCCAATGGGCTTTCATTTGATGGAAACTTTACTTGCAGGTTTACGATCACTTTAAGTACATGTATTCCAATAGCAGGTAAAACTGAGAAGTAGGTGGCTGAAATGTACAAGTAGACAGACCGTTTAGCCTCGTTTAGTAATGAGAACCATGTCAATCCTAATTCACAAAAGATAAAGGTACGATCACGGTAATCCCTCTAATAATTCAATCCCAGGAAGTTCAATTTCCCACCATAAAATTTGGGGGTGATCAGATTTATTAGAACAGAAACTTGATAATGGTCCAAAATCATGCAGATAATCCATTATCTATTTGTTATTTCAATGATTTTAGAGAGTGATCAAATTTATTAGAACCACCGATTGAATTTTGTACCCAAAATTGGAGGTGATTGAATGATAGGGGAATTTAATTACTGGAGGGATTAGCGAAATTACCGTTACAGAGCGGATAAAAGCACCAAATTTGGCAAGTAGTTCCCTTTATGCTTATTATTCAATTTTAGCCTAGGAGCCCTCCTGAATTTTTTCGGGATTTCCAAAATCCAAGATGGCCGACATATATGATAAAATCTTGGGTTATAGGAGACACGAGAATTAAGGCCCCATAGTTCCAAAGTAAAGTTCTGGGGCCATTTAACCTAGTTTGGAACATGCATAGCAATGCTTCCAATACACTACTATAAACTGCATTCACTTTTTCCCGCTGGAGGATGAATATCGAGATATTGGAGTAGTATACAAAGGTGAAATTCCTGCACATTGAGGCTGATGACGTCATGTGAAGCGAACGTCATTTGCTGATCAAAAGTCATTTCCGGGTCAAACGTCACTTCTGTTGCGAGGTCACATTCGGATCAAAGATCACTTCCTGCGGTGGTGCGGTCACTTCCGGCACCGGTTGATAAGTCCCCAGTCAATGAGAATTGGCTTCCCAGTCACGTCAATGTTAATTGAGCGGTCGCTTCGCCTGAATCACTGGGAATCTTCGGGAATGTTCGGTCATCTCCAGGAATGTCCGGAGGGCTATTGACCTTAGAGGTGAATTCTATCTTGCCACGTCAATGTTCTAGCCATATACGCAGCGAGAGAAGGGAAATCCCATACATAGCAATACACGCAACGAGAGAAGGAGAATCCCCATGGCCCTGGTGGGAGTAGAACCAGCAATGCTGGCACCAAATGCTGGCACTTTATCCAATTGACTGCGAGTCAGTACATAATATGATAGGTTGAAAATAGCCTGATACATCTCGAGTACTAGAGGGCGGGTCCCCGACATATACTTCTATGTCCAGCCTAATAGGCCAATTGGGAACCCACCCATGAACATTTTTCTTTAAGGTATGGACTGTGGCATCTTATTTTTTTCTGTGGAGTACAATGGGAGGTGTCTCGAGGTTATGGGTTGACTTTCGCTGAAAAGTTCTGATTGCGCATGCGAGGTGCATAGGCAGATGTGGGATGGACGTTTTGGGGTCTACCGTCTAAGGTGGAACATCCGTGGTCCCAATGGGTCGAGTAAGGTATCATGTTGAAGCACTCATTTGAGACAGTCCGACTGGTGTGTAGCGGAAATGCCGTCCAACCAACAGCGCAGACAGAGAATAGTGGAAAGGAGCATTTGAATGGACGTTTTAACCGTCAATTGACCTAAAATGACCAACTATATAGTGTGAAACAACTCAGTTGTAGCAAATGTCTGCTTCGAGCTAAAAATAATCGCTTTGAATTTGACGAATAAGCTTTATCTAATTGAGCAAGAGTTTTGAATAACCCTATATGTCTGCCATCTTGAATTGCTGAATTATTTTTCTAGCCGATGATTATAGGAATAGAGCCAAGCTAGGCCAATAAATAGACAGATCGATCTGTTTTGTGAATAGGCTTGGCTTTGAGAAATTGTTACTTTCAGCTTCATGTAAACACAATACCTTGAATTATACAAGCAAAATGAAAGTCCCAGATGAACCCACATGGTCATAATTTTGAAGTTAGCAATTGTATTGTCAGCTCCTTGTAGTCGCCATTTTGAATTTAACCATTATTTTAATCTGAAGACAAGCAATTAGATTAAAAATGGGCACAGGGTATTTAACTATGATGTGAAATAGGAATAATGCTTTGATCAATACGAGCAACATGAAAAAGCAGGATTTTCAGATGACCCCACACGGCTGCCATTTTGAATTTGGTCATCATAATTTGATATTTGGGATATATAAATACATGTAGATTCAAACTGGGCGTAAGATATTAGGCTATGCTTAGAGATCCATCGGTTTTGAAAAATTTGCACAATAAGCTAAGAATAATGCCTTGAACTATAAGAGCAACATGAAAAAGTATGATTTCCAAATGGCCCCATATGGCCGCCATTTTGAATTTCACCATCAAATCTTGATCTTAGGCATATATGTAAGTAGATTCAATATGGGTGTAAGATGTCAGGCTATGTTCAGAGATCTCTCGGTTTTGATACATTTAAAAAATGACCTAAGAATATTGCATTGAACTATACGCGCAACATGAAAACGTGATTTACAGATGACCCTATATGGCCACCAATTTGAATTTGACCACCAATTCTTAATCTCAGGGATATCTAAATAGATTCGAAATGGGTGTAAGATATTCCACTATGGTCCGAGACCTCTCGGTTTTGATAATTTAGACAATCAGCTAAGAATAATGGCTTGAGCTATACGAGCAACATGAAAAGTTTGATTTTCAGATGACCCCATATGGCCGTCATTCTGAATTTGACCATCAAATCTGGATCATAGGGATATGTAAATAGAGTCAAAATGAGCGGAAGATTTCAGGCTATGCATAGAGAACCCTCGGTTTGATAAATTTGCCCAGTGAGCTAAGAATAATGTTTTAAACTACTCAAGCAACATGAAAAAGTGTGATTTTCAGAATACCCCATGTTCGCTATTTTGAATTAAACCATCATATTTTGAGCTGAAAATTATGCAATCAGATTCAAAATAGGTGTAAGGTGTCAAACTTTCATGTGCGAGCCACTGATGTTAACAAATTTGCACCATGATCTGAGAATGATGCATATGATATGAACAACCTGTAAAAGCGTGACGTACGGGTAACCCCACATGGTCGCCATTTCGAATTAACGCATGATGGTTAATCACTAGAATTATGATTAATTACTAGAATTAGAATTGCCCAAGAATGCAATTAATAGACTCAAAATACCCCGGGTCTCAGTAGGGTTCAGTTGCAGGTAATATTAGCTACATGTACAGGTAATGTGTATATTTGTAACAAATCGGATTCAAATACCTCAATAAGCCATAACTTGATAGCAATTATTCCTAAGACACGGAGAACGCGAGAAAATCGATGTTTTATCATTTGTGGCGGCCATCTTGGATTTTGGTGTTTCACTCAAATTCTAAAGGAAAGTCAGGAGGGCTCCTAGGCTGAAACTTATCAGCAGCCCTTAAGGAAGCATCATGCAAAATATGGCGCTTTTATCCGGCCTGTAACGATAATGTTGAAAAATACCTATAAGCCACCTGACTATACCGTAATGGAAGTACATGTTTAAATTTGCAGTTTCATGAAATAGAAACTGCATTTACAAATAAAACAGAACTGAAAGTCACACTGTATAGCTGTATATTTAGGATGGACATTTCAGATGGAAAGACCTTAATTGATATTGTGTTTATTATTATTCATTTTATAATTGTAATTGCACCGAGCGAGTGAATGATATGGAACATGTAAGGTGATATACTGGTTAAATATTTTGTAGCATTTCCCTACTTACATATTTCCCCATCAGCAGTCCAATAGTTACAGACAATTTCACCATTTATTTATTTCTTTAAAACATGGATCTTTTTTGTACGTAGCACAGGGATAAAGGAAATTGGACTACCCAGAAATTAGCAGAGGAGGCTGCAAGTAGGACAAGACTAATGGCAATAATGAGAACGGTGGATTGAAGTATATACTGTGCCTGGTAAAGATAGTTGGAACATTGCAGCCATTCTCCTGTTTGACCATGTGTCTGAAGGTGTTTTGAGTGCAAAAACAGGACATAGTGGAACGAGGCCCCTGCTTGGGGAAATGAGTCCAAATAAATCACTTTTCTGGTCATTATACTGGTATATCACAGTATTGCATTCATGAAAATGACTAAAGTTAACGTCAGTATGGCAGGTATTTAGCGGATTGAAGCCCTGGCATAAAGAGGATGGGGTAAAATATATAAATTTTCTGGCTAGTATCTACTGATATATTAGAATAGTGCAGTCACTGAGCTGGTGTCAATGTACGTCAATCTGAATGTGTTCGAAGTTTCAAAATGGCAAACCTCAAAGAAGAGGAATGGAGGATGAGGTCGAAGAGAATAGTTTTCTGTTCAATATCTGCTGATACACATAATTATCTAATTCGTGGAAATGAGTTTCTACGTAATGAAAATCCGAAGGGGTTCTGGGTACCAAATAGGACAGGAAATCACATTCCAGTGGATCGAGGTTCTGGCTTGCGAGAATGAGGTCATCAAGGTTGTGTCCCGATCTTAAATGAAAGAGCAACCTTCAAAATACTTATGTGCAAAATTGCATGCGTATAACCAAAAGTGCACAATTCCACCATATAACTGCCTCACTATAGCCTGTTACCTCGACCTCTGTGAACTTGTGTCAATCAACCCTGGTTCACTGGTCAACTACATAATAGTATGCTTCAGCACTGATTAACATGGCAGTGTGACTAACGTCACAGGACCTACAAAGTAGGGTTTGATATTGATTTAAGTGTTTACCTTGACCTAAGACTGGCAATTTCCATGGTCGTAGGAGGCATTGAGACATGTTTTTGCAAATTTCGATGTTTGTAGGTCACCTAATTATGTCAGAAATTGGGTCAGAAAATAGGTCACATTGATCTTCACCCAATTCGGTCAGGTCACACTGACATTGACCTAATTAAGCGCATTTTCATGATCTTGGGAGGCATTAGGACTTGTTTTTGCCAATTTCGAGGACCTAAGTAGGTCAAATTTTCATCGAAATTAGGTCAGGTCATAACTTGCTGGTAACCGTCCCCTAATGCACGTTCATGCCAGAAATCAACGTTCTAGTGTGAACAGTTCTCCCTGTTTTGCCGGAGGAAGGATTCGGATGGACTGACTGACTGACTCAATCATTAATGAACAATTTGCAAATGAGAGCCTACTTCGTAGGAAAATTCAACTACGCCATTGAGTTTACTGTGCAGAAGGTGTAACCACATGGTGCCTTACAATGGGGGATTGGCACAATAATTCAAGATAATCCCTGGACAATGCTGTCTGGCCTCGATGGCAGCGGGCGATGCACCGACACGTGGCTGACCGTATGAGCTACGGTTCGTCAATCGGAGAGCTTCGCTATCTCTTTAACCCAGAATATATTTTAATTGACAATAACTGGTATATTTTCTACCTTAAGTTGCCAAAATTATCATAAATTTAAGCTTATTGGTCCTTTCATGAAATATGAAAAATTTGAAAATCAATTTTCCTATTTCTAAGCTTAAACTTACCTTCACATACCTTATTGCTATCGTGTTCCTACGCGATTGCCTATTGTAACACATTACAACAGAAACAAAATAATCCCCTGAGCTCCCCAGTGCCCATGCGCGAGTACCCAGAATCCAATCTGTCCGACCACGTCACTTCCTTCTTTCCTATTCAATCGCAGTGTGAATAACCCATTAGCGGGGAGGCTGGGAGGGCCATCACAGTATGTGAAGGTAAGTTTAAGCTTAGAAATAGGAAAATTGATTTTCAAATTTTTCATATTTCTTGCGCTGTAAAACTTACCTTCACATACCTTATTGCTAGAATATCATAGCAGGACGGAGGGAATAGTGGTCGAAAACAGAAAGGAATCTCAAGCATAGGCGAAGGGGAAAACAGGAGTCAGCCAGGTAATCGAGTGCCATAAACACATGTAAGATGAGTATATTATGGCTATCGATCTATCACCCGGCCCCGATAAGAGGGCACTGTGAATAGGCTGACAGGGCACTAGACCGAAACGTCTCCCCCCCCCTTTTTTTGAAAATTGGGGAGAGCAAACACTTACCAATTTTCAAAATTGGTAGACTCACTAGGTCTAGTGCATACATGTCGACGGGTATCAACGGCCTGGGCGCCACCTGCGGACCCAGAGTGTAGAAATCCCGTCTCAACAGCATCCAATTCCGGAGGTGATGACAGACAGACGTATCGCAAACCTCCAGATTACAGCCCTCAAGATGTCAAATGTCGTCCACGGAAATGTCAGATCATAGAAATCAGGATGTCCGTACAGTCCTGATCTGATGAATCCAAACCTAGGAGAGTGTTACCTCCGCAGGTACGTCCGTGTACGCCAAACAAGAAGTTTTGAAAAGCTAGAAAAAAGATATTTCATATTTCCTGCTTTATACGAGGGCGTAAATATGCCGTTGACGAAGGCCCAGAACAAACGCACGTGTTATAACACAAGAGCGCTATGAGGGCCCATAACTCTGCCATCTAATTTAACTTGGACAGAGGCGGGTTGACGGTCTCCGGAAATTAAGTCATAAAGCGACTGATACTGATGACAAATCCCGGAAGTGTAGAACCCGTAGATATGCTGGGATGACGAAATCCGGTTCATACTTCATGTAACACACGACAATGCATAAATTAGCGAAGTCTGGGAGGAAAAATATGACTAAGGTTTTAGTGCCCATCAGCTGCACCAAGACGTAGATAATAGTTTCCCACATGAAGTATCTGCCGGACGCTCGCCGTAACAAGCTACCAGATTAAAAACATCGTCATCTATGATCACAGTAGGTTATTATTTGATGTCGTACATGTAGGCTGAAAGACACTCTTGAAAACGATACAGCGCCAAAACCAGCTCCGGAACTGCAACGTCTGGAGTGAATCTCAGTATCCATCGGAAAGCGACGGAGTGAACAAACGACTCCATCCATCCATCCATCCTTCTCCAGGAAGTGGAAAAAAGATTTACGTGGAAGGAGGCGTTGACACCTGAACAACCCGAGATATCGCATATCATTACACATACGTCGCTCGCTGAACAAGATCTCCGTTCCTAACCGATACGTTTAAATCGGATGTAAGGTGAAGAGAGGAGCTACTATATGGCGTCCTCGATGAAAACATCCGAGATGGAAGGGCTTCTTGTTCTGGAAGACGTATTACGTGAAGATGCTCTGAAGACAAACCAAATCATTTTCAAGAAGAAAAGCTGGCTGATGGGGAAAACCGGAACTGGGTCAGATAACATGTACTGATGCCACTGACCGGAAACCGGTCGCCGAAATAGTTGTCATCAGAGTAGCAGCGGCCGAAGAATGTGT
>JAVTVY010006058.1:0-38758 GCA_036873755.1 Hanleya hanleyi
AATTCATTTTCTTAATAATTATAATATTTTGAACTTTAAGGTCATCTCTCTAAGAATTCAACCCAGCTACTGTATCAAAATTCAATCACCCACAATTTTGGGGACAAAATTCAATATGTGATTCTAAGGAACAAGATTTTAACCCACACCTTGTGCTAAATATGATGATACTCTACTGACAGAGCCATGACACAAGTATTATACCACTGGATTGACTTTAAAATACTGAGTCAAGTAGGGAAATATATATTTACTTCAGGGTGAATGAATTACAGGGAAAAGTTAAGATTTTGTATTTATTCTACATGTACCAGTAAAAAAAAATTCTTTTCCTGAAACACCAATACAAAGTTTGGGATAAGGGCCTGTTTTGCTGAGAGGTATAGTGTATCTGTAACAAATGTTTCTTTAATTTTTGGCTTAGAGCACAACGATACCAAATATATCTTTTCTTGACAAGGACATGGAAGCAGAACCAAAGCAGAACAAACCTCCTAACAATGGACAAGGACATTCTCAGGTCTTCATTCATCTCCTCACTGGTGAGAGAGCTCACCTCCAGGGATTCACTCTCTTCATTCCTGACAATGATGGCAAAATTGAGTCAGTACACTACTAAAATACTCTACATTCTGGCAATAAGTGTGAATGTTGTCATTTATCCACGTATGCAGAGAATTGTTAAACATAAAACAATACATCTGGTTTAACTATTGTTCCGACATCAACCTGGTGTCTTCTAATAGTGTGGAATATTGAGTAAGGTGTGTTTGTATACAATGTGAGATCATTATGAGTACAAGTGATACTAGTGAGATAGGCTGAAATAACTACTCCACTGGTGATGCTAATACTGTGTGATCGTACTCACTAGCATCTTTCACTGCATCTGTGAAATGTAGTTTATTCAATAAATTAATTTGCCATTTTGTAATTGTAAACAGCACATCATTATACATGTTATAGGATAAAACTGACTGCCAAAATGTTTATCCCAATAAGTGTGGAGAGGGGCATTGGAGAACATTTATGCTCACGTGAGGGTCAGGGGTGTGGTGGAGGGGGGAGGGGGATATTGACAGTGTAAAAACACAAATGCTATTGAAATACAACTCAACTGGTTAAAATCAACAACAAAATCTAAGAACTCACCCTTCCAGTACTTCAGCGTATGCATTCTGTATGTCTGTCGCATCATCTTCATTATCCCCAGTGTAGTTAACTCCCTTCTCCGACCCGCTGCTGAACTGGATGTGTTTGCGTGTGCGGGAACGGATCTTCTGCACCTGTGTAGGTGAGGTGTGCCTGTCAATGATCTCATCTTCCTGGGTGCCTGAAGTGTTCAAAGTCAAGCTTTCCTCTCGCCTCTGAGGCAGACTTTGGCTGGATTGAAGCAGTTCTCCAGAATCCTGAGTTCGACTGACGGAATTCTGATGATCCGGGATGGTATCCCGGGATTCTGGCTGTCCCGGCCTGCTACTGTACTTGTACTCCACGAGCCAGAGGGCCAGTACGACCAGTTGAGGTGGGATCGGGATTCTCATCTTGGGCCGCAGACAGTCGTTGTCCCCCAGAGCCAGGGAATGGTGCTTGTTGGACCATCGCGTCAACCATTCCATAAGGTTCTGCAGGTTGGCGTACTTCTGCCCGAAGTCAATATCCAGCGAGACCAGGTTACGGTTCAGCTCAGCGGCAGACTCTCTGTACAAGGCTTCTTCCGAGTGCCAGAATTTGGAGGCCAGGTCAGTCATGTTGGATTTGCTGGGAGATCGCTCAGGCCTTTCGCCAACCAGTTCAGGTATGGCGTCGAGTCCACCTTCGCTCAAATACCTCTTCACTCTAGGACTGGCAACGGCCCCCGTGGACACCTCTACGGCGCTATGGCTCCTGAACAGACCTGGAGACTTCCCAGAATGCCTGTGTGATGTCCAAGAAGCCTCTATTTTATCCCTGGCGTCAGGCTCTCTGGAACTGTCCACAGACCGGCTCCTGCTTGCAGAAAACACGGAGACGCTCTGGCGTTGTTGAATGCTATTCACCACCTTGAACGCAAGGGATTGGAGTTCTTTTTTCTTGATCTCCCTGGCGAATGGTTCCAGCAGAGGGTATGGGTATACTGTCTGATCCGATTCAGTTTCTGCATCCACGAGCTTGGAGAAACACACTGCAAAGAGGGTGTCGAGAAATTCCATGTAGGACTGCTTCGTTTCGAAGGGACGACAGCCAATGAAAAGGTCAATCTCATTCTCCTGGTTTTGATTGGTTGGTGCTAGTTTGTCGAAAACGAACTGTTCATATTTGCCGAAACATTTCGCTTTCTTTTTCAGTAACCGCACCACGGCCTGGCACTGCTTCTCGAAATACACAGACAGTGTTTTACCTCGAGGAGAAGCCTTCAGAAAGGTGACGGATTTCTTAACTTCTTTTCCGTCACTTGTCAACTCCGTGCTATTCCTGGTCAAGTCAGCGCTATTTCTGGCCGATTTCCCATCATCCTCAGGTTCGACTATTATACCCTGCCAACGCTTCAATAGAATGGCGAGCTTTTCCTGGACTTCAGCATCAAGGTTTTCGGTGTCAAAAAGATGTTCTGCCAGAATGTCTGCCGTGTCTTCTGACGGTGGTAGCTCAATGAGGAGGGACAGGACTACCTTGTATATGCTACCTTCGTCGGATAGAAACTGACTGAATGCCAGCATGTTTACGGCCCAAAGGAGACTGGTGAAACATTCCTTCATCCACACATCTTCTTGGCTGCTGTTCCAGTTAGACTGTCCAATTGAGATGAGAATAAATGATTATTCAAAAACAAAGAATGGTATAGATGCGCATAAAATATAAATACACACATTTGTTCAGATACATGTAGGTACTAGAATGAATACAACTTGCTGTTAGGTCATCACATAAAATATACATTTAAGGCCTATTTATACTGAGCGCGAACGCGACCACGACCGCGACTGCGACCACGACCACTGCCACTTTCCGCGCGAATCATCGTTCGTACTGAAAGTGGCGATACGTGCGGAAATACACAGATGAAACAGGCGCATTTACGATTTGACCAACAATGTTAACATTAGGAGTGATTGGGTGTTTAGGGCTTTGGGGTACTATAATACGATTAGTATAAGAACGACGAAGTCATCAACGCTCTATATACTAATCGTGTTTTAGTACCCCAAACAATAATTTAACACTACCAGTGACTGGGTGTTTGAGGGTTGGGGGTACTATTTCCCCATATAAATTTTGAAATGATTAACAACTTGAACATTTGCCGAATAAATTTATCATGAAGAATAGCATGCTTCTCGATTTGCAGAATGAGCTCTTCTGTCTTCTCTCCTGCCATGACGAAGCCGTGACAACGAGTGACATGGCACAGGCAGGTCATATGTATGCCTTTTGACCTCGCACTCTGATTGGGTAATGCCAATCGTCCGCGCGAAATGTTCCTAAAAATTCGCTCTGGAGGCAATGTCCACGGAAATTTGTCCGCGTTCGCGTTCGCCGTTAGTCATGTTAGTATAAACGACTTCACTTAAATAGCAGTACATCAATCAAATGCGATCGCCGCGTTCGCCGTCGCGGTCGCGTTCGCGCTCAGTATAAACAGGCCTTTATATGCCAAAATTGGATCAAGATCCGTCTCAAGGCTCTAAAGAGTGGACCATGATTTAATACAGTAAAACCTGTGAATTCCGACACCTGGGTAAACTGAACAATCTCTAAATACTGACGTTATACATGGTTGCAATAATTAAATTTGAAGTATTTTGAACCTTGATAAACCAGAACCCTGTCAAAACCAACATTATAATCTGGTCCCAAGCATGGTTAGTGTACACAGGCTTCACTGTATTTCATTGTGTTGATACACGGATTCGGGATGTAGCTACTGTACTGTGCAATTATCTGGTTATTGAATGTTTTAAGGACCTTTGCTACTGAACTTGAAGGCTATGATCATGATCGAGAATGGGGTTTCATAAAAGTCAACTTTGAAATGAACAGTGTATTAAGTCAGAATCAGGTCTTTAGGTTAAATCTCACAACCTCTTATTTTGTGATATTTTTGCTCTGAAGAATCTGTGGATTGATATTTCCGGGATTTCTAGACCAATCACGGGAAAAAAAACTTTTTTCACATCTAGACATGTGAATTTGCTCTGGATTATTATGGCAAAACTGGACAAGCGTTCTGAGAACCCCAACATCTCGCCTTGCGGGATCATCCGCCAAAGGTGCAGCAGTATTGAACAATAAGTTCTGGAATAGGTGATGTGGTACAGACAATAATGTCTGGAATAGATTATCTGGGACAGACAATAACATCAGCCCCATGTCGGATTACTGGCATATAAGTTAATCCCATGTAGGATGGATAGGTCAGTGCTGTCGGATTACTGGTGTATAGAGCAGTCCAGTGTTAGATTACTGCTGGATAGGTCAGTCCCATGTGAGATTACTGCTGGATAGGCCAGTCCTGTGTAGGATTACTGATGGATAGACCAGTCCCCTGTGGGATTACTGCTGGATAGTCCAGTCCCAAGTGGGATTACTGCTGGATAGGCCAGTCCTGTCTGGGATTACTGCTGGATAGATGAGTCTCGTATGGGATTAATGCTGGATAGGACAGTCCGTGTGGGATTACTGCTGCATAGGCAGTCCAGTGTGGGATTACTGCTGCATATGGCAATCCTGTGTGGGATTACGGCTGGGGAGGCCAGTCCCATGTGGGATTACTGCTGGATAGGCTAAACCTGTGTGGGATTACAGCGGGATAGGTCAGTCCCATGTAGAATTATGGCTGGATAGGTCAGTGCCATGTGGGATTACTGCTGCATATTGCAGTCCAGTGTCATATTACTTCTGGATAGGTCAGTCCCATGTGAGATTACTGCTGCATAGGCCATTCCTGTGTGGAATTACTGCTGGATAGGCCAGTCCCATGTGGGATTACTGCTGGATAGGCCAGTCCGGTCTGGGATTACTGCTGGATAGGTCAGTCCCGTGTGGCATTACTACTGGATACCAGTGCCAATTGGGATTACTGCTGGATAGGTCAGTCTTGTGTGAGATTACTGCTGGATAGGCCAGTCCCAAATGGGATTACTGCTGGATAGACCAGTTCGGTCTGGGATTACTGCTGGGTAGTTGAGTTCCGTATGGGATTACTGCTGGATAGGTCAGTCCCGTGTGGCATTACTGCTGGATAGGCCAATGCCATTTGGGAATACAGCTGGATAGATCAGTCCCGTGTAGGATTACTGCGGGAGAGCTGTGACCTAGGAAAACATGAAACATGTCCACCAAGTTTTATAATCATCCCACGAAAGGTTTCCATGTACAGATCTACATGTAAATTTTTGCCCAACAAAAACCTTATCAATGGAAAGGTACAAAGTCTAAAATGCAATAATTAGGACAAGAATTCATATTTAATGTCATATTTCTTAAATAGCACATGCACATCGTCGAATCACATTGAACTTGGGTAGCAAGTGTCAAACTCATCCAATGAAAGCTGACAGCTTCAGAAAAGTTTCCATGTACAGGTGTACATCTATATACATGTACATTATTATTGCCAAATTACTTAGACAAAACCCTTAAAATATGAAGAAAAAAATAATATTTCATCTCCTAAATAGCACAGGTACTACATCTTCTAATCATAAGAAACATGTGTACCAAGTTTTATAATCATTCAATGACAGCTGACAACTGTAGCAAACTGTGGTGTACAGATGTACATGTGCACTTCAGCTAAACGCAAAACTCCATCATTTGCCATAATTTGGAGAAATATTAATATTTCATCTCAAAAATAGCACAGGTACATTTTCTAATCATAAGAAACAAGTGTACCAAGTTTTGTAATCATCCAATGAGAGCTGACAACTGCAGCAAACTTACTATGTACATGTACATGTATACATATAGAGGCCTACATGTACAAATTCTCTTGAATATTGGTGTAAATAACAAAGCAGAAGATCCTTCAAAAGCCAGAAGTAATATGAGCAATATGTTGAGCTGTTTGAGACGTAAATTTCCCCAAGTCAAAATTGTATTTTATACAGCTCCAAGTTTCGGACACACTTCCAGCCAGTGTGCTTTTGCATAAATCAGATAAATGAATTTGCCTCTTCAAAAAGACAACTCAAAATTATCCATAGAATCGATCCTGGCAAATTCAAGGTTGGTAGGGACAACATTCACTGGACTGAAGATACGGCAAATTGCCTGTATTCACACTGGCTCAATACTATAGGTTTAAACTAAATTTGGGACAGGGCACGTGCCACCCTATTCTTGGTCTAGGTACTAGTATAGTAAATCTGACTGGTGACCTTGAACTAACACAATCTGACATCTCTCTTCTCAGTCGGGGCCTTTCCTTTGTCCCGACACCGAGATCAAAACCTACACCTGAGGACCGCATAGATCAACATATAGAGAAGATGATGGAAACATCTAAGATCACTAATGAATTCAATCGTCGGGTGAGTCTAGCAGACCGCTTCAGATTTTCAGCTGGAGAAAGACCACCCTTCACAGAGAAATCTGGGTATGTACCACCAAATTTTGACCAAGAAATTCCAAAAGCTGTTAAGGCCCTTTCAGAACGAATTAATGACCTAATTTCAATTGGGCGATTCGGAAACATTCCAAACTTATCCTTCAATGAACGCCAATCTTTGACAAAACTACGCAAAAACCACAAAATCGTGTTAAAACCTGCAGATAAGGGCTCAGCTACAGTTATAATGTCAAGGGAAAACTATGTCAAAGAAGCCCAAAGGTTACTTGGCAACCCTAAACATTACAAAAAACTGGATGGAGAAATATGGCCCCAAGATCATCCAAGGCTGCTCAACATTGTGGCAGATCTAAATAGGAGGCAAATCATTTCGAACAAACAGTGTGAATACTTAGCACCCAAAAGAGACGCAAGATCGAGACAGTTCTATATCTTACCAAAAATTCATAAACCTATAGATAAGTGGATAGATAACCTTAGACTCCCTGGGCGCCCTATTGTTTCAGACTGTGGGTCAAATTCTTACCACATTTCGGAATACATTGACTACTACTTGAAGCCTATCGCTAACCGATATATAGTAGTTATTTGAAAAACACTGAAGATTTCCTGTCAAAACTGTCCAGCATCCAAGTTCCTCCCAACACCTTACTTGTCAGTATGGATATTGAAACCATGTACACTAATATTGACATTGATAAAGGTATTCAAGCTGTTAAAGATGCTTTTCAAAGATTTCCCGATCCCAATCGCCCAGACAAAGAACTTTTGGAATTATTAGAAATTAGTCTAAAAGGTAATGACTTCGACTTCAATGGAGAGTTCTATCAACAAATTAGTGGTTGTGCAATGGGTAAAAGGTTCAGTCCAAATTTTGCCACTATCTATGTAGCTCATTGGGAAGAGCAGGCTTTAAGAAAATTAGATAAACAGCCTCTCTTATACCTCAGATATTTAGATGACATTTTTGTACTTTATAACTATTCCAAGGAAGATTTCGGAGTATTTTTCGAAACTCTAAATAACCATGACCCAAATATCAAACTCGAAGTAGTTATTCATGACTCTTCTGTGAATTTTTTGGACCTAACCGTTTTTAAGGGACCTGGGTTTCAGAACACTGGATATTTAGATTACAAGGTCTTTTTTAAACCAACTGATACCCACGAACTCCTACATGCCAAATCTTTTCACCCGACCCATATATTTAAGGGCATAGTCAAATCTCAAATCATTCGATTCCATAGAAATTCGAGCGATATACAGTATTTTCACCACTCATGTGCGATCCTGTTTCGGGCATTGAAACCTAGAGGCTATTCCGCCCGGTTTTTACGGCATATTAAATCTGAAACACTTCGCCAAATCACAGACTGCCAGATAAATGACGTTCGTGAGTCAGAACCTGTAAGGATAAAACATAAACGCCCTAATCATGGCAATGGTAAGACCTCCAAATGTCTAAAACCTCAGTGTAAACTGGGCGAAGTAATTGCTACACAATCAACTTTCAAAAGCGAACAGACCAAAAATGAACACAAGCTTAAGGATCAACTAAACTGTGACACGGAGAATGTAATTTATTTAATTACGTGCCGAAAATGCCTGAAACAGTATGTGGGCGAAACTAAGAATAAACTTCGATATCGTGCCAACAGACATAAATCAGACATCAGTCTATAGACAATGAAGGCCCGGTCAATGAGCATTTTAATCTACCGGAACATTCATTTCAGCACCATTTTCAAATTATGCCAATAGAAAGAATTCCTACATTTCCAACACAGGAAGAAACTGACAATCACCGCGCACTTCGTGAATCCTTTTGGATCAAACACTTCAAACACGGCAACCCTTTGGTATGAACATAGACCCAGGTAAAGTTGCTAACAAAGAGTTTATTCCCTTCGTTCTCCAATATAGCCGTAGGAATGTTGAAGCGGCCCGTATACTGAAGGAGGAATACGAAACACTCCAAACAAAACTCCGCTTGCCATTTAATCTGAGACCTGTCTTAGCGTACTCAAAAAATCGGAGATTACGCGATTTATTGGTAAGGAGTAAACTTCATCCCATATGTGATCATTATCACGTGAATTTCTACAAGGCATAAGCTAATATATAGCGGCCCTATTTGAACTCTATACGAAATTTGTCCCTAGGAACATTTTTAAGATTTGAGATTTATAAATCCCTGTGCCCGTGCCTTCCACTTTTGAAAAATGTATACATATAGAGGCCTACATGTACAATTTACCTAAACAGAAAACTCATTCATTTGCCATAATTTGGAGAAAAATTAATATTTCTTCTCAAAAATAGCACAGGTACATCCTCTAATCATAAGAAACATGTGTACCAAGTTTCATAATCATCCAATGAGAGCTGACAACTGCAGCAAACTCACCATGTACATGTATACATATAGAGGCCTACATGTACAATTTACCTAAACAGAAAACTCATTCATTTGCCATAATTTGGAATAAAATTAATATTTCTTCTCAAAAATAGCACAGGTACATCCTCTAATCATGAGAAACATGTGTACCAAGTTTCATAATCATCCAATGACAGCTGACAACTGCAACAAACTTTCTAAGTACAGATGTACATGTGCACTTCGGCTAAACGCAAAACTCTATCATAGGGATTTTAACATTAGAGCACCCCAGGGGTAGTACCCCCAGGTGGCATACCCACTCCCCATATTTTTTTTATTTTTTTTATATTTTTTCTAATTTTTCTAGATTTTTTTTTAATTTGCTAAACCAAAAACCTTATCATTTCCAGGCAGGGGACACTGACACCGACACCGACGACAACATCCTCTTTCTCCCCTCACAATATCTCCCCTTTACTTCGTAAGGCGAGATAAAAATGAATGTGAAAAGAACCCATAAATTCAAAGCATAAAGTTATAAGCAAGTATCTTTTAATGAAAGTCTACCTTTAAGTAGTCCTCATAGTTTAGGTTGCTGAGATATTTCTCTCTCTTACGAAGCATGATCGACAGCTTATCTCTAGCGTGCAAGAGCCACTGTATGGAGCAGAAATCTCTGAAGGCCATCAGTGCAGTCTGTACTGAGGTGTACTGTAGTTTGGTCAGGAGGACCGAGGGCATGGAGTAATGTTTGCCCAACACATCCGGCAATTCTTCACTGGGGCCCTCCGTGGTAGCCTGAAAAAGACATGTATCACAATAAATTCTCTAACAATAAAATCACAGACAGGAAGTGCATTTTCCAAACCAGAATTTATAGTATGATCAAATGTATTGACACAGAAGGTGGTCTAAAAGTCGTCGATCACTAAAGCAGAGAAATTCAGACACATCAGGACAGTATGTGATATTAATGGTTCCTTTTCCCCAGAGATTATAGCGATCTATAGGAGGCTTCATCCAAATGGTTCAGACAGTTTAGTTTTCTGACCTTAAACTGTGCCGCCCGTCCCTGCGCGATAGTGAGGTCCTTGATGTACCACCTCAGCAGAGGGAGGGACAGGTGAGAGGCATTCATTATAACCAGGATCAGCTGGGTGAGAGAGGAGGCTTCAAATCTCAACTTCTGTTCTACTTCTCCATCTGGAGAACCCAAAGTGTCCTGTTCAGTAAATAGAAAATTAGATAGAAGAAAAATAAATAAATGGAAGATCATAAAAAATTAATTCAATGTTTCTCAGATATTTTTTCTGGAAAACTGGGAGTGGGCAGGCATTATTTTATATTTCATTTTATTCATTATTAAGTTGGGCAAGCATTTTTTATTTAATATTTCGAAAATAAATCAGATGAGTAGCTAGACGGTCCTCCACCAGGCAGCCTGTTTGAAAGGGGATGTTACCATCATGAACAAAATTCTCGTCAAGTCTCTATGGTAACTTAGCATAAATGCGGATATGAGGCAGCAATATCTGTGTTAAAAGTTTAAGAGTGTAGAATTATCCAAATATTGTTTACGGGCATATATTACATCTAGGTCACGTTGTCACTTAGATATGTCACAAGCAAATATAACTGCTACTTACATTTTGACCTATGTGACCTTTGAAAATTCAAGGACAGTACAGAGTGAACGTGAAATACTGCCATACGGCAGCACTGTGCCAAATATCCCATCTCCAGCTCCATCTGTTCTTGAGATATTACATTCACAATCCTATTCACATTTGACATGTGACCTTTGGAAATAGGTCAAAGTCAGTCTGGAGTCAACTTGAAAGTGTGTTGACAAGGGACTGTCGCTGCTATTCACATTTGACATGTGACCTTGAAAATAGGCCAAGGAGGGCTTAAGTGATCTTGACCTAGTGCAGTGCAAAGTGCAGAAATCAAAATGATCTTTTCCTCTACATGTTCTGGTAACATAGAGAATACAACCACAGATACAGCACATGTAAAAAGGGAGGTAACTGATGTGACTAACCTGCGAAGTATGAGCAGGCTGTGGACAGTAGAGAGGAGGGGCGGGCAAGTAGAACTCTTGGGGAACAAGGGGATGTAACTTCTCCACAACACCCTTAAGTCTGTCAACCAGGCCCCGCAGTAACCATGGAGCAATGTCCACATTACACATGATCCCTGCTTTGAGAATATCCTCTAAAGTTTTTGTTGTCTGGGCCAAATCTGTTTCGTCATCTATCGGCAGTACATCTGAAAATATTCATGCCAAATATCAATCCAAGAAACACATAATAAACATGATGAAATACAGTCTCTGCATTTCTACACTTCGAAAGTTGCTCCCTCATCCAGATCATGTATTAAAGGTGGAGTAATATTGAGGAATATTACCTGGACTTGTATTCTGCAAATGGTACCAGGCTGGCTTTCAGACCCGACTGGGACTGATTACAAAATTGAAAATTTCCAATCTGATTGAAACAAAAAACTTTCCCCATCTTACATGCCACTGATTTAAGATCTGGAGCCAAGAACTGGGTTTTATGCATTCAAAAACCTAGCCGTCGGCACATACGGGTCATGCATCTGGCTTACATGTATCTCACTTTGCAGCGAGGTGGCGACAAGTGTACATTATATGTAAAACTCATCTTCTCATATAATTTAGCCGGTTTCATCAGATCAATACTTCATTCTCTGGTAACTATGATGATATTCGATTAACAGTATTCGGATTTTGATATATCGATCAATTCCAGGAGACATTTCTCTGTTAGTAATATTATCGCAAGTTCAACCTGTCTTCTCCAGGCAGTTGTGATCGGAGCTTGACATTTCAAACATACATGTACATCCCTAAATTGGGGAGAAACTCTGTGATTGGTCAGTACTCAAAACATAGAAATGGGGGTGTTGATGCCAGATCTACATCAGTGACCAGTAAGATGTGATTTTTTTGTAGATGTGGTTTAAATCAGACTGAGTTTTCCCTGTGAAAATTACTCACGAAGTCTATCACAGAGCACATGGTCAGGACAAAACAGGTGACATGCAATGTAACAAAAATATTCATTCTTGGATTAACTGCATCAATGATATATCAGTACTCTTTGTAAAGAATCCTGACATCCGCCATTATGATCCATATTACCATATTTGGTTCTGGATCGGGACCTAGCCTCTTCCTTCACAGTTGGAGGGTCGATCATGCCTACCAGAACTTTCTCTAGTATGGAAGCTGGTAGAAAGGGCTCCGGTAACTGCATATGAGATTTTGGGCTGGACAAATACAGAAACATTCAATACTGGTATACAGGCATATACATATAATTTGACCTTGGAACATAGGCCACGGTCAGTCATTTGTATAAAATTCTGGTTATAAGGCACATATATAAATGCTTTAAGTTGTAATGTAGAGGAGAGCTTTAATTCTTTGATAAATGGCTAAAAATTTAATCTATTATTATCCTTGATAAAATAGGTCAAGGTCATGATTGGCTTCTGTGGGCCCCTTGATAGCCCCTGGCATAAGAGAAACACCAAAATTGCTACCTCTCATATAAATGCTGAGCTATCTTCCTGTGCTGGACACAAGCCACAGACAGAAGGAAAGCAGCCTTCCAGTCACCCATCTTGTCAGCAAACCAGGCCCCCTCCCAGACAAGTCCACTTAACATGAGGTACTCTAGGGTCCTCCCCGTGCTCCAGATGTCCTGTAGACCACACCTACTGATGATGTCTGTTATCTCTTTGTGGTATCGAGGCAAGATTCTACCATCTGGGGAGGAAAAGAGAAAGACAGTCATCTTCCATAACAAACATTGATAGATGTTGTGATTAGTCAGAGTTGAAGTGGCATATGCTTATTCGAGACCAGCAAGTACATGAAGCCCCCCCCATGTATAATCATCTGACACATTCAATAAATGTAAGACTGTTTCTTACTTGTATATTGCGAAAACCTTCTCTCGGACAGGCCCGACGTTTCACGGACATTTCTTACCTAGGACAATGTACAGGAGGACAGACTGAATTACAAGGCCATTTCTTGCTAGGAGACGCAGAACAAAAGAAACTGACAGTGTTATCCTATTGAAGTTGACTCATAAGGCTGAAGAAAATTAATCTCTAGTTTCACAGGCACTGTTTGAACAAAAAAAATGACTTTTTTATCTTTTGCACAGACCACATATATTCATCTTATCTGGAACACCAATGCAGTAGTTTAATACAATTTTTATGAAGTCAGCAATGTTCTTTGAGTTACTTGAAGAGTCAGCCTTCAACAATACCTTCATTTTCCTGAAAATAAAACAAGCCAATGACTCAGTACTTAAGAACATTATTTTGGCGAAACTTTGAGAGAGAAATGTGTAAAATGATAAAAAAAAATGAAAAAGTAAAGAAAATAAGGCTTATTTTTTATTTTTTTTACAGTGAATAATTGAAAGTATTGACACAGCACTAAAAACATGCAGCTTCGCAAAAAGATCAAGCCCTTTAGGGTGGCACATCATTTGAGGTTGCACATCATTGGCAATGCACATATTTGAAATGACAAAACATAAAAATATGGTTAAAATATCAGTGATGTTGAGGTTGGATTAAAAGAAACTATATTATAAAACTTGAAATAAAGATTACATTTCTTTTCAAATTAAGCATATACAGCTCATTACGTATATGTCCATGTATAGTTAGGAACAATTGACCGTGCAATTTGGACCACGGAACTTCTTGGTGTAACTTTGTGTCATGATACATGAATTATATAATCCCTTTTCTGACAGAGGTATTAACAATGTAATAGTTGGAGTAGAGGTATCATTTACAGTATGGAATGGGACACCAGCCGTGTGGGTGAACCCTCACATTTGTATGCAAATACAAGAATATAATGGCAAATGTTTTCAATCATACATGTGTAATGCTACATAATAATGTGCACTGGTAAAACTGGGACACCACAAACTCAGTTTTAATTAATATATTAAATTAAATTAAATGTGTGGATACAAATATGGTTCATGTAAAAGCTTTAAGCTAAATCATATGATGTGGAATAGAATGATTTGATAGCAAAATTGAAGGAAATTTTGTCCTTCATTTAAGGCGACACGAAATTCAAAACTGATAGAGGTTATTTAATATTGTACTTCTGAAACAAAATAATGTCATCAAACTACATGTATTAGTAAGCATTAGTAATTACTATAAAGTATATATTGTAGGTAATTTGTTGTGTGTATGTATGTACACTGCATCTCATACCTAATAGTAGGTTAGTTTCACATATAAGAGATATAAAATTTAAAATTGAAATATGAGGGTATGGGGTCGGGCAATGCATTGAATAAGATGTAAGCTCCCAGAATATATGAGGGTATATGAGAGATAGAGGGTGTGGCTCTATGCCCCCGGGGGTGAGAACATGCTCTCATGGGTAGTGTATGGGTTGAATAAGTGTAGATGGTGGATGGGTTGAATAAGTGTATGATGATGTAAGCTCCTTGAATACATGATGGTATGGGGTCAGGCGAAGCTTAGTTTAAAGAGATATAGGGTGGGGTTCAGTACCCCAGGGGTGGGGATATGCTCTCTGGGGTAGCGGATGGGTTGAATAAGTGTAGCATGATCTAAGCTCTCCAAATATACGAGAGTATGGGGTCGGGCGAAGCTTAGTTTAAGAGATAGAGGGTGGGGCTCGGTGCCCCAGGGGTGGGGACATGCTCCCCGAGGGTAGTGGATAGGTTGAATAAGTGTAGCATAGCAATCTAAGCTCCCAGACTATATCAGGGTATGGGGTCGGGCGAAGCTTAGTTTAAGAGATAGAGGGTGGGGCTCGATGCCGCAGGGGTGGGGACATGCTCCCCGAGGGTAGTGAATAGGTTGAATAAGTGTAGCATGATCCAAGCTCCCAGACTATATATGGGTATGGGGTCGGGCGAAGCTTAGTTTAAGAGATAGAGGGTGGGGCTCGCTCCCCGAGGGTAGTGGATGGGTTCAAAAAGTGTAACCAGATGTAAGCATTTGGAATAGATGACAGTTCGGGGGGTCGGGATGGTCTTAGTTTAGGAGACATAGTTGAGGCCGAGATGCTGTGGACAGGTTTATTTTCTACGTCCAAAACTTTAACATTTATTTGGTCCTGGGGTCCCAGGGGTGGGGACATGCTCCCCCAGGGTAGTGGATGGGTTCAATATGTGTAGCCCGAGGCAAGCATCTGAAATATGAGGGTGCGGCGGTCGGGCAGGCCTTAGGATCAAACTTTAACATTTACTTGGATGGGTTCAATATGTGTAGCCCGAGGCAAGCATCTGAAATATGAGGGTGCGGCGGTCGGGCAGGCCTTAGGATCAAACTTTAACATTTACTTGGTCCTGAGGGAAAAATTTCTACGTCCAAACTTTAACATTTACTTGGTCCTGCGGATAGACGGATAGACGGATAGACAGATAGACAGACGGACATCATTGTGGCACCTATATCTATCTTTCCGCAGCTAAAGCTACGGGCTCGATAAAAACTGACACAGCAGTGCCTGTGAAGCTAGAAATTCATTTCATTCAGCCTTACATCTGACATTTGATTGGTCAGTCATACTTACTGGTAACTGGTTTACCCACATGTACTGGGGGAAGACATCTGGGATTGTGAGGGGGGAAGACGTATACAGTCTCGTTAGCAAAGTAAGCTGCCATGAACCTGGCCATCGTCTGGACTAACTTCCGTATGGCCTTATTTCTGATACACGGTACCATGTCTTGCTCATTCCCACCCTGAAAGGCGAATAACTTTTATGAGCTTCTGATTTTGAATTTGTAAAAGAAGACAGTGGATGTTACATGCATATATGGTTATGAGTCTGTTCAATTCTTCAATTTTCTGAACATTATGAAACATCAAATTTCTAAAATATTATGTCAGTGTTGAACTCTGCCATACCTGGTCAGTGTGTTACATGAAGATGGAGAGAACGTTGTCTGTACCACAAATAAATATCATTCATGTATTGAGTTAAATACTACAGTGGCATTCCATCATTTTCGTTGACCTATCAACTTCAATTATGGCAAGCGGTGGTTGTATTGCTCTTCATTTCCTTTAAACATGCTGAATGGCCAGTCAAATTTAAAGAAAGGGGCTCTTCTGCTCAAGTCTATGAATATGGACTGAAACAGATTTATAGAGTTATGACATCACTTACATAGTTCACTGAAGAAATCCCCGCCATAGACATATAGACATGTACAATGAACATGATCAAGGTAAATAACATGCAGCTTCACAAAAAGATCGAGCCCTTTAGGGTGGCACATCATTTGAGGTTGCACATCATTGGCAATGCACATCATTTAAAATAACAATACATTTATTAAGAAATATGATTTCTATGTCAGTGATGTTGAGGTTGGATTGAAGGAGGGACTATATTATAAAACTTCAAATAAGATTGCATTTTTTTTTCGAAAGTAAGCTTACACATCTCACTGCATAGATCTGATGAATACATGTATAGTTGGGAACAATAGATGTAAAATTTGGAGCACGTTCTTGGTGTAACTTTGTGTGATGATATGTGAACAAACAAAGCTTATAACAATGCAATAGTTGCAGCCAAGCTATCATTTCCAGTATGCAATGTGACACCAGCACTGTGGTAAACCCTCACATTTGTATGCAAATAAGAATACAATGACAACTGTGTCCAATCATACTGTAATGCTCCATAATAATGTGCACTGGTAAAGGTTGAGACATCACAAACTGATTCAAACTGATTTAAATTAATATAGTAAGTTAAATGTGTGGACACAGATATGGTTGTACATAAAAGCTTTAGGGTCAACCAGAATTTGATAGCGAAATTTAAGGAAATGGCATCCTTCATTTAAGGCGACACAAAATTAAAAACTAACAAGGGTTCGGTACTGCGGGATTCCCCCGCCGGTTATTTTGATATTGTACTTCTGAAATCAAATAATGTCACCAAACTATTAGTAAATACTATATACCTTAGGTGATTTAGTGTGTATGCCTGTATATACAATGTACACTGCATAAGAGATATAAAATTAGAAATTGAAATATGACGGTATGGAGTCGGGCAATGCATTGATGTAGCATGTGTAGCATGATGTAAGCTTCAGGAAAATATGGGATCGGGCGAAGCTTAGTTTAGGAGATGGATGCCGGGGAACAGTGCCCCGAGGGTGGGGACATGCTTCCATGATGGGTAGCGCATGGGTTGAATAAGTGTAGGATCATGTGAGCTGCGAGAAAATATGATGGTATGGGGTCGGGCGAAGCTTAGTTTAGAAGATATAGGGTGGGGCTCGGTGCCCCAGGGGTGGGGACATGCTCCCGGGGGTAGTGGGTGGGTTGAATAAGTGTACAGGGTGATCTGAGCTCCCAAACTATATGAGGGTATGGGGTCGGGCAAAGCTTAGTTCAGGAGATATAGGGTGGGGCTCGGTGCCCCAGGGATGGGGACATGCTCCCCGCGGGTAGTGGATGGGTTCAATAAATGTAGCCAGATGTAAGCATTTGGAATAGATGAGAGTTCGGGGAGTCCGGCTGGCCTTAGTTTAGGAGACATAGGTGAGGTCGAGAAGCTGTGGACAGGAATTTTCTAAGTCCAAAACTTTAACATTTACTTGGTCCTGGAGTCCCAGGGGTGGGGACATGCTCCCCGAGGGTAGTGGATTAGTTCAACATGTGTAGCCCGATGTAAGTATCTCAAATATGAGGGTTTGGCGGTCGGGCAGGCCTTAGGATCAAACTTTAACATTTACTTGGCCCTGAGGGAAAAATTTCTAAGTCCAAAACTTTAACATTTACTTGGTCCTGCAGATAGACAGACAGATAGACAGATAGACAGACGGACATCATTGTGGCACCTATATCGAGCTTTCCGCAGCTAAAGCTACGGGCTCGATAATAAGTAGTATTCGCCACTGGCAAAATGCCAGATTTTTAATCTACTTCGGGCTCACTAACAAAGACTCCACATAATTTTGTTTTTATTCAGAGAATAACTCTCATACCTGGTTTCTTAGTGTGGAAGACACCATGGTCAATAAGAATGACCTTTGACCCTGTAGAGTTGCTGACCCGTCCAGCCCAGATCCTGCAGTAACACTCGACTGCATCAGCATGTTGTCGACAAAGTCAACAGCTTGCCCAAGTTCTCCACGTAAGATATACGTGTACAACAGTGCATGTAGCAATTTGGACGTCTTTTTGTTTTCCGACTCGGCTGTGAAAAAACAATCGTCAGATTAAAAGCAATGAATAAATGTATCATCATACATAGTAATCCTTGAACTATCTCAACATCAAAATGAGCAATATATGTACAAGACATATCACAGCAGATTCCCTAATAATTCAATTAGGAAGAGGAAGTGAAATTTCCCACCATGAAATCAGGGGATGATCAAATGTATCAGAGTAGAAAATTGACAAAATGGTCAAAAATCATTCTGATAATCCATTATTTTTTGTTCTTTTGATTATTTTAGAGGGTGAGCCTGAAATATATCAGAATGACTAATTGAAGTTGTCCACAACATTTGGGGGAAGGGGGTGTGAATTTTAATAGCCCAGAGTGATCGAATTATTAGAAGAAATTACTGTTATACATGTACGGTAATCCCTCTAATAATTCAATCACCCCCAATAAATTTGGTCACAAAGAAACAAAGGATGATATACATGGTTTTGGGTCATTTTACATGTTTTATCAACTCTAATAAATTAGATCACTCCCAGATTGTATGGTGGAAAATTTTCTGTAATCAGGTTAGGGAGATCCCAAAAGGTCATTTTTTGCTCATTTTTACCTCCATTTTAGAGATCACCATTTTAGGGATCACCCTGACCTGGCAATTGAATCATTAGAGGGATTACCTTACCATAAATATTGATAAAGAAGCAGTGTTTGTGAACAGTTGGACAACAAAATATTATGGCCCAGGGAGGCTATCTTCCCAAAAATGTGGCTGTGCTTGGGAAATCTGGACCAATCAACTTCTGAATTTAATACAGTAACATTCTAGATTCATACATTGCACCCCAGTTTCTTTCCCAGCGAGAGGATTATTTACCTACCAAAACAGGAATAAGAATCTTTAAACATGAGAAGATTAAAGCAAACCAATTCTACAAAGAGTAAAGTCAACCACATGATAGCAGTCTCTCGTGTTTATGATATCTGCGGGAGCTGTTGATCACTCTCCTAGATTTTGTGTTACGTGAGTGATGGGTGGGTGATCACTCTCCTGGATTTTGTGTTACGTGAGTGATGTGTGGGTGATCACTCTCCTGGATTTTGTGTTACGTGAGTGATGTGTGGGTGATCACACACTCCAATATAACTCTTCATTGCATTGGTAGTTTTGAGCAGGGTGATCAAAAATTCAGTCATTTAGTACTAAATATGAAACACACTCACAAGCGAAGGTCTTCAACTGCTCCCTCCAAGCATCCAGGGCCTGAGTGTACAGACCATTCAAACTTAGCTTGTCCCCTGAAAAAAATAATCCATAAACATGAAATTACAGGAGAGCGTGATATGTGCAACTATAATGTGTAACTGAATGGTCTGTTTAAAATAACAATCAATGAATGGATGACGAGCGAGACTGGTTCGCCATCTTCGTGTAATCTCGTCTTATTTTCTGATGCAAGCCGAGTTTATGCAGAGAAAAACTGGTACCTCTGAAGTCAAAACAATCAAGAAAATAGACATCTGAATTCAAAACAACCAGGGGGCGTGAACTTTATCAAGCACACTGCCTGAATTTTTTTCTTTAATTCACTCCAAAATATATGCGCATATTATGAGAGGTCATGAATGCGATTCGTAAATCCTTCATCATGGCAGACAAACGATGACTAAATGAATGATGAACACTACAATTCAGTATAATATTCATTGTTGGGGGACGCTTTCCCCACAATGAAACCCTGATTGATTATGTGTCTGGTTCTGAAGCAGTTGCACTATTTGTTGAAACAAAGCAAACAGATCTATTAGACAGGTGCCCACCTGCTGACACTCGTTGAGGAGTTCTCTGAGGTAGTTCAGTGTCGAGATCCTGAAGTTTCTGCTGAACAGCCGACACTAGCTGCTTGACCTGAGACCACTCTCGGCCTTTCTTCTGTTTATTACCCAGGTAGTCTTGGTGATGAACCAAGTGTTTGTACAGCATCCTCCATGTTCCACATAACCTGGCAGATCAGAGATGGTTAGTTAACCAGATCAGAGATGGTTAGTTAACCAGATCAGAGATGGTTAGTTAACCAGATCAGAGATGGTTAGTTAACGAGGTAAGGTGAAGGTAAAATCCTCTAATAATTCAATAATCCTACTAAAATTCAATCATCACAATTTTCTTAACAAATTCAAGTAATCGTCATAACAAGTTTGATCTCTGTCTGAAATAATTATGATAATCATGAAAGAATGGATTATTCGCATATCTTTGGACCACTTTGTCAACTTTCTGTTCTAACATGTCTAATAAATGGATCTTTATGTAGCGACAAATTTCACTTACTTTGATTGAAGTGTAAGATGATTTGCAAGAATTCTATCTCCCAGATGAAAACCCAGAATTCAACCCAGCTGAAAACTCCCTTAACTCAACTGATTTTGAAGATATAGATGTTGTACCTTTTAGATGGCAATTGTCCACGCTGATCAAGCTCCGTCATCCTGGGGTCACCCCTTATTACACCACTTCCTGACTCAGCTGACCTTGGATCTGCTGGACGTCCTGTGTAATTCACCTCTGACATGTAAGCTGGCTCAAATCCATCAGATGGCTGGATGCTTTTCGGCACCCAGACATACACCTTGTTGGCGGTGGTCTCCGTGAATTTCAAAAGAGTCAAACATCCGGCCAACGTTTTCAGTCTAGGATCAGACTGACCTAGTCTTTCACTGTTTAGAACCAGCTCTAAGGTTGCATGGGCGAATCGGAGAATGGACAGAAGTAATGACTGCTTGAGCGTGTCGAACTGCACAAGATGGAGGATGGCTTTATATAGACTGAGCAGTTTGAACAGACGGAGATTCTCCACTGCGGAGATGTTCGGAGGCATCAGCTTTGACAGGATCTCCTCCACAGCGCCACAGTTCAGTAGTATGGAGAATAGCTTGGTCATATTGTTTAGACAGTGCCTGGTAACACTCTCGAAGTCTGGGGACCATTCATTTTCATGAGACACCACCAGACCCCAGGCAGTGAATAAAGCCAACTGCGATTTCTCCACATGTTTTAGCATAGCTTCACTGCTATCTAAGTTCGAGTAGGAGCCGTCCAGCGTTGTCGCCAATGCCTCAGTTCCTCCAAAGACGATTTTCCCAGAATCTCCAAGAAATTCTTGTGATTCTCTGAGACTGTCCTCGCTTATGATAGAGGACATTAATGTATTAGACGGTTTTTCAAATTTATAACTTTTCGCCTTACCCAAAACCCTTTCGCCTTTCTTCGTTGAAGGCATTTTGTAAGCGTCCGCCAGTGTCAAATGGAGATTCTCTTGTCGTATAATGTGTGATAAATGATTGGTCGACTCCAGCACCAGATTTCGGACTGCTGTCAAACAGCTGAGCTCTGGCGGCATTTGGAGTACAGTTACCAGGTATCCGTCAGAGCAAAGGATGATGGGAAGTCTAGGATGCGTGGCCACCGAGAAGTATTGTTTCATTGTGTCATGCTCTGTCAACGAGTCAGCAGATTCTCTCCCATCCCGTGATGCGCCCAAGTTGTTGTGCCTATTCACATAAAATCTGTCATTAACATTCATCATCATGTTTCTTCCATGACAAACAAAATATGGCAGAGGCTGAAGCAAGCAATATGGTAAAAAGCGTAAAGCAAAATTAAATCAACAAAGAAGATAGAACAAATTAAATTAATTTGAGAAAGACAGATCATGAGAAATATATATATTATTAGCAGACAAAGGAATCTGGTGTAGAAAGATTTTAATTATTTTTGCAATTTTAATCTGGTATTGCATTTAGCCAGCCACGGAGCCAGGTCTTGTTCATCTCAAGTTTGAAGAAATTAATTTCAATAAGCATATTAAACCCAACCATGGATCTGCTTTTACCAGAAGCTGACCCATAGATAACAGCCTATTAAATAGCAGAAGCTGACCCATATATAACAGCCTATTAAATAGCAGAAGCTGACCCATAGATAACAGCCTATTAAATAGCAGTTTCAAGGTATCGAAAGGTTAATGATTTATTATCTTTTTATGAATTTCAAAAGAAATTAATGTTCCGGGTTGACAACTTATAGTGGACATCGCTTGAGGCCCAAACAAGACTTGCTGAGTGGCCCCAAGGAGGTAAAAGATTTATTCACACTTTATATAATATATCTTTGCCTTATACTGTGTTGTTCAATGTTGTCTTGTTTAGATTCAGACTTTGCTTGTATTCCGTCTCATTTTTAAACAGTTAATTGGAAAATGTTATTCCAATTCAAGAACATTACAGGAGGCAACAGACTTTTGGTACAGTGCATTTTTTCTTGCTGGCAAAAGTACGAAAACATTAAAATAGTTAAAATAATGTGTTCATAGGATATAATTTATAATATTTACAGCATTATCTTGAATCTGATGTGTCCTAACAAAATGATCATGATTAAGCTTGAAGATATAGGAGTAAAATGACTGACCTGACCAGGATAAGAGGATGTAGGGGGAGGAAGTAAGAAGGCCCCATATCCATAGAGCAGCCTGAAGACTGGAGGGGCAGGGGCTCCCCTAAACGCGGCATCACACACAGACTTCCATGTTTGGTCATACACACCACAAATAGATCATCCATGGTCCATTCCAGGTCAGATATCCAGTATGATCTGTGAGTGTAAGAAACCGTAGACTGAACTGAAGAAATGACAGCAGCAATGACAGAGAAATCATCTTCAATGAACACAGAGAATCTAGATATTAGCATGGCCTTTGTGAAAGAAGATAAATTAGCTAAATGAAGGACATTTTCATTTTCAGAATAGTACAAAATTACACGTGGACCTCAAATGCCTCGTCAGCTCAATGAAATATGTCCTCAGGGCTGTTCCAGATAAAGGTACATGGTGGGAGATCATTTATTTCTATGGTATATGTGTGGTGGGTGGTATACAGTCATTTAACATTAGGGATATACACATGTAGGATAAATGGTATATCAGTGGTTGGGGTCAGAAAAAGATGTCTTCCCCGCACCCAATGTCGCTTTTTCTGGAATAGCCCTCAAGAAATAACTAGTACATTATACGATGTGACTTGCATGACCAGTGTCATTAAATGTTTCATAAACTGCCGGATTTAGAATTTCGATCCGCTGTTATTTCTCAAAACAGAACGTTTCGCTAGATTGTAGAAATTTCAGAAGTGTTGTAGCAAAAATTGGAAATACAGCCATTGATTGTTGAATATTATTTTGATACAACACCTTCCTCTTTTCTCTGTCGAGGGATCTGTCCCGCAGCATTTCAGGTCTGCTATGACGACGGTGTCAGTCAAAGGTGAAATGTACAAGAGAGCTGTCAGTTTAGGGGATTTCTGATTGACAGCCAGGGCCAGCACCTGTCCATTGTGGGAGTATCGAGTGATGTATGTACCCCTGCAGCTGATTGATGCACACTGTGGATTGATGCTTTTGATTGGGTACTGGATGCTGCTCCATTCAACATGGACGGAAGATCTACTGCATAGAAACAAAATACAGACCTTAAATATTGAAAAATTTCAATTTATGATGTAGTGCAGATTTGAGTACAAATAGAACAAAAATAATTCAGATTTTCATCTGCAAATATGGGAGGATTTCTCCTTAGATACATGCATGTATGAAGGTTGAATTCCCCACCCTAATTTCTGAGCACTTTTCTATGTTTGCTGTAGCAGCCATGATACATGTATGCATGCAACTTGGCAAAAAATTTTTTTTTTTTTTTTTTATAATTTATATTTTATTTGATTTTCAAACATAGGTCATACACACTGTACATAGCATAATCTATCGTACTACACAAAGATATTTGTACTTATAATTGAAATTCATATCATACAGCTGAACAATCGTCATTACTCTCTGATTTATCTACATTGACAACAGCAACAACATCTATACGGGTCTAAACAATAAATGTAGCGTTGACCAATACTGGTCAAACCTGCGCCATTCGCAATTCTTGTACTGTATACATTTGTCGGTTTCGTACGCTAATTTTAAGGCGTTTTGAACACTTTTCAGACAAGGGATTTTTTTAACTACTTTCATTTTATAAAAAAAAATATAATAATAGAGATACAATAATTAAGAGGCTTATTTCTGGGCTGTGAAAGACCAAGAATAACTTTTTCCGGAGAGAATAGAATTGAAATACCCACTGAGGCGAACCAATTTTCCAGTAAACTCCACAGAGGGTTGATATGTTCACATTCCCAAAACAGATGAATAATAGTCTCTGGAACTTTGTTACAGAAAGTGCACAAGTTAGATATATCAGGGTAAAGTTTTTGTGCAAATAGATTAGTAGTCAGTATTCGGTTAATAATTCTGTATTGAAACCACTTATATTTCACATCTCTTTGATTTGTTACATTTTTATTCCATATAAGCCACTCCGATTCACTATATTTTTTTCCAAGAACTGTTTCCCATCTTAGATGAGCGTTTAAAGTGGAAAATCGAGAATTCAAGAGAGTTCTATAATATATTTTACACCCTTTTTTTACACTTATTAACCGTGACATGGGTGGTGGTATTAACGGTGTCATGTTGTTTCTGTAATGGTCCAAATCCCATGTTGTTTGCTGCTTTCCGTACTGCTTGACATACTGACAAGTATTCCAGAAAATTGGATGCGCATCTATAAATAGACTGAAAAGACTCATATGATAGAAATTTCCCGTTATTTTCTAAAATATCATTCACAAACCGCACACCTCTTCCATCCCAATGACCAAAATGTATAGCTTTGTTACCAATTTTAATTTTTTCATTGTGCCAAAGTTTTTCATTCGAGAAAGTTCTACAATCTTTGTAATCTATTTTTATTTGAAATTCTGTCCAGGCTAAAAGTGTGTCCCTCCAAAATACGTTTTCTATCTTTGGTATGACAGTAGTTCTTAGAAATGCGGAACCGACTCCTACTGGATCTATGTTGTCTGGCATATACAATTTCAATACGTTACCCCACTTAGGATTATCAGCTTGTAATCTCCTAATCCATGATATTTTTTGTGCTTGGATTACATATTTTACGATGGGAATATCTAAACCGCCCTGTTCAAGTGGTTTGACAGAATTTTTCCTGGAAATTTTATCAGGTTTCGAGCTCCAAACAAATTCAAAACAGCGCTTCTGAAATTCGTCTATAAGTGGGTCTGATGGGTTTGGAAGGGAGGAAAATAGATGGTTGAGTTTGGGCAACAGCAGACTTTTTAAAATGACGTTTCTTCCTAATGGAGTCAATCCTCTTTTGGACCATATTTTCATAAGCGTGACGATATCTTTTAATTTATCTTTGTAATTTTTCTCGACCATTTCGGCCAGATTGTTTGTATTGCCTAATAGCTTAAAATCACCTTGTGACCAGTCTAAATTCCATTTCGTACGAAACCTCGTATTGGAAGCTTTAGTCGAACCTAGTTGCACAATTTTCGTTTTATCTATATTCATTTTCAAGCCAGAGATATTTGCAAAATAATGTAATGTATCTCAAGAATTTAAACTTTTAAGCGATCCATCCAAAAAAATAGTAGTGTTGTCAGCATATTGAGATAACAAATATTCTTCATCCCCAATATTTATGCCCGTTATGTTTTTGTTACCTCTTAACATTGCTACTAATATCTCAGCGCACACCAGGAATATGTATGGCGATAGCGGGTCTCCTTGGCGACAGCCGCGAGATATATGGAAAAACTGTGAAACAAAGCCGTTCATAATAACGCAAGTTTGAGCATTTTTGTAGAACACTTCTATCCATTTTTGTATAGACGGGCCAAATTTAAAGAAATCTAGTGCTTTTTGTATGAATGACCAGTCTACCGAATCAAAAGCTTTCTCGAAATCGATCAGCATAAGAATTCCTGGGAGTTGATGTTCTTCAGTGTATTGCATTATATCAAAAGTAAGTCTAGTATTTTCCCCAATAAATCTGCCGGACATGAATCCTTTCTGGTCTTCGTGGATTATTTTTGGTAAACAGGTTTTCATTCTTTGAGCGATTGCAGCTGATGCTATTTTATAACAGACGCTGAGTAGAGATATCGGTCGCCAGTTTTTAAGCAAGTGTTTTGGTTTCCCCTCCTTTGGGAGGCATGTTATTACTCCTTGTTTTTGTGAAATCGATAATTCGCCATTTTTGTAAGCATAATTTAGTGAGTTTAGTAAATAAGTACTTAGATCTATCCAGAAAAATTTGAAGAATTCCGCAGTGTAGCCATCAGGTCCTGGACTTCTATCATTCTTCATGTTTTTAAGTGCACGCAATATTTCTTCTTTCGTTAATTCTCCTTCCATAGATGCCGTCTGTGATTGGTCAAGTTTGAGAATTCCTCCTCAATAAGGGTATTAATGTCAACAGGGCTTGTTTGTTTCTTAGAATATAGTTTTTTATAAAAAGATTTTGTTTCCTCAAGAATTTGGTCAGTTTTTGTTATTATTTCATTTTTAGAGTTTTCGATTCTCGTTATTGATTTATTTAAGTAATTTCGGTGTTCTAAATTCAGGAAGTATTTGGTAGGTTTTTCACCCATTTCGGACCATCTAGCTTTAGCTCGCATCATAATTCCTTCAACTCTATTCTTGTATATGGACTTTAATTCGTTATTGATCTCATCTATCTCATTCACCAATGTTATCTTTTCATCACAATTTGTTGTTTCGTCTAACTTTATTTCTTTTATTTCTAGTTCTTTTTTCAACCGAGATTCTTTATGTAGCTTTTCTTTTGTTTTGTAAGAGGAATATGATATAGATTTACCTCTTATGTTTAATAATATCATTTCAAAGAGGAGTTGGTCGTTGATAGTGAATTCTTCTGTCAATGTGTTATCTGTATTTCCGGGTTTTGAATATTGTTGTATTGTTTCCTTAATCACCTTTTTTATTTGTTGCACATATTCTTTGTCCTTTAGCAGTGAATTGTTGAATTTCCAAAAACCCTTCCCTTTTTTAAATTCTATAAATGATAATGTCAAAGTTATAAGTGAGTGATCTGACCTGTAACTGGGGTGGATATCTGACTGTTTAACACCATGCATCAGATTGTGGGAAACCAGAAAGAAATCTAGTCGTGATTGCTTGATTGGGGTCGGCTGTCGCCAAGTATACCTTCTTAAATCAGGATTAAATTCCCGCCATGGATCAACAAAGTCAAAGTATTCTTTTAAGTCGCTGACTTTTTGTCTAGCTTTAGGATTATTAACGTGATTATAGTTAAAAGTGTCAAGAGCTGGATCCTGAACCAGGTTCAAGTCACCACAAATTACAATATGCTGACTATTCCTTTCTTCCAGTATTGTCTGAATTTGATCAAAAAAATTGGGGTCGTCTTCATTCGGGGCATATATAGAAACTAAGGTAAATGTGACCTCTGGGGTTTTTATATCTAAAATCAGATAGTTACCCTTACTTGTGTCCTGTTTTACCCTTAAAACTTCAAATTCGAAATTATTATTAAATAAAATAGCAACGCCTCGAGAATTGCTAGAATATGGGCTTATATAGGTATCATAGCCCCATTCTGTGGAAATATACTTTTTCATTTTTTTGGTAAAATGAACATCCTGTAAACAGTATATTGACAGCTTTTTCTCGCGAAGGTGGCGAAATATATCTGTGCGCTTCTCTTTGTTGTTTAGACCGCGACAATTTACAGAACCTATTGTTATATTTTGACTAGACGCCATCTATTACAAGGAAAGAGTTCTTGTAAATTATTAAATTTTCTATACAGTACAAACATGAGTTATCTGTGGCTGTTGTACGTTGAATAAATACGTTTGGTATCCATATCATAGTGTGTATGACCTTGTATATAGATTAATTAAACTTGGCTAAATATGTCACAGTACAGCTAGGAGAAACTTCCAAAAACACTCAGCACACATGATGCTTTCACTTATATAATTCCTTAACGTACCTCTGTGTATTATTCTGACTTGAACCAGGAAAGCGAAGAAGAGCAGTGGTGACACATACTTTGTCGTCTTTGTTAAACACGATAGAACACTGACAACAGCTACCTAATACCTGAAACAGAATAGGAACATGTAGACTGTGAAACTGGTGCTTGGAAATACCTACATGAACCTTGAATCTCAAAGGTTGAGCGTCAAATTAGTAATCAAACAAAGGGTACATTGGAGACATCGTGAACAGTACCAAGACATGCCCCCAGTGACCCAATAGCACATTTATCAATTATATACCCCATATGACCCATAGCCTGGGACATTTCCTGTTGCAATATCAAGGACTTTTCCACAATGCACATGCCAATTAGATCCCTCACCCCTGGGGAAGGTGGGTGAAGGTGGTCCAATTGTCAGTTGTGTTCTGGTAATTCCTCTAATAAATCGATAACCCTATCAGAAATCGATCACCCTCGATTTTTGGAGAAAAATACAATCGAAAGTTGTAATAATTCAATCACCCCCGATTTTCAGTCAATCACGTTTGTAAAAAAATTTGAAACTCAAGTTGGTCTAGACAAGGAGGAAACTCTCTAGGGAAACTGAATTTCAATCAAGACGAAAAGTGAATTTGCGCCAATTAAAATTGAATGTGATTGGCATAACTTACATTGCTGTTTTATTACTATTTTACGTGTGGTTGACGAAGAAACTCATGCAGACACAGAGATAAACAACTCGCCATTTTGCAATTGTCCCGTGAGACTTCCATGAGAAGAAATAACATGTAATTCAGGAAATCATTTTCACTACATTGCTGTTAACGAGGGTGCCCGAGAACACGATAGTCACCCTTGACCTTCCCGTTGCCGAGATACAGAGGATGGGACAAACCCACGATCTTCAACACATGCGTTGAACACTGTCTACCATACGTTTCGCCATGCAGTTTTGATGGAGGACTATTCCAATAATTCCAACTGGCTACTTGATATGACTACTTAAAATTAACAACTTAAAATTAATTAACAGGTTGAAAATAAATAATCACACCCAACTTAAGTATAATTTGAAACAAATCACTTGTACTGTCCTGGACACAGTTTTAACAAGTGGCAGTATTGGAAACTGGGCAATCAATGAGTCAAACTTTCATTTCTCCGACTTCCGCGAATCACTAAGTTGCAATAAATCGATCACCCCTCATTTTTAATCCCTCAAATATCCCTTCCGGTGATCAATTTATTAGAGGAATTTACCGTAGGGTACAGATGATATAACCATCTACACATAGTCTAAAGCTACATGTAAAAGACTTCCATTAATTTTGATGAATAGTTCATGCTGGGTGAGCTTACTTGTACAGATCTTTACAGAGATTGACACAACAAACCTTATGATAGTAGAAGACTGCAGAAATAGTTGCCTCCCTTTGACTAGGTCCAGGCATGCTGATGTCTAATGGAGAAACAAGAGTAGACCATGCTCCTAATAGGGAGTCTTCCCTGGCCGTGAAGACGTGTTGACGAGGATCCTTCTCCCATAGGTACATCAGTTTGTTGTCAATGACGACCAGTAGTTGACTACAGTCATCAGCCAGCCAGATGTCACTTTTCACTGGATAAACATAATGATATATAGAAACTTGACTATTTGTAGATTTACAGTGAAACCCGTGTACATAGTGTATAATGACCATGCTTGGGACCAGATTATATTATCAGTTTTGAAAGGGTTCTGGTTTATCAAGGTTTGAAATACTTTAAATTTAGGGTACTGGGACCCTGGATAAGGTCAGTATTGAAAGGTTGGTTGATTTACTCACGAGTCGGTATTCACAGGTTTCTTTGTACATGTATAATGCTCAAAACATAATATTGAGCAGACCATTCAAGCTGTATTTAGCCACCTGATCAGCAAAGAGACATTCATTGTTTGCAATATTTTTAGACTTTGAACAAATTGCTGTTAAACATGCTATTTGGAAATTGCAAGAAACAGAAGCCCATGGGGTTTCAATGTACGCCTGCACATTGGCCAGATAAAAATACTTGTTATCCCGCATTTATATTATGGTATGAAGTTGCAAATAAAAACGTAATTTTGGTGCGTGATAATAGCTTCTTGTTTGAGACTTCAGTGACCCCGGCCTTGATTCATAAATCAACGGGGGTTTTTTTCCTTCTTTTTTTCCAAGTTTGGGGTATCAGCATACATGTACCCAAAGTTTGGTCACAATAGAAGTTAACAGACAGATCTTACTGACTTCTTTGTTGTTAAATGTTTGAGGTAAACCTGAAATTCTGTCACATTTTCCAGCCCTGCACTAGAATTTATGGCCCGGGCTACAATACTTTCAACTATTTTTAAGTGTGAACGGAGACTTGTGTATGAAGATGAAACTAGAGTTCATTGAACACCGGTGTCCCCTCTTCAGCAGCCATCTCTCTCACAAACAAATTTAAATAAAATACAAGTGCAGTCAAAATCTTGGTAAATTACGGAGTTAACATCCCTGAAAATTCGACAAACATGGTAAAGTCCAAATTGATAGTAATTTGACAAAAAATTAATCTATAACCATCAAAATTTAATAAGATCATCAACTCAATGTTGAAAACAATTTCAGATCAACAGCTAAATGGTTTAGGTTTTATTCCACTTTGAGATCTACGGATGGACATGACAGAAGCAAGATGCCCTATCCACATGTACCTCTTAGCGGGGGTATAGATATAGAATATTGCCATTTTAACAACCAGCAAGAATTTGTTGTATACAATTTTGAGTAAGATAACAGCTCCAGTTCACCTGTGGTCAGGTCTGCAGTAGTCACATCTGCACTGGTCAAGTGGTCAGCGAGGCCAGGGATGGTCTTGAGCATGTCCCTGTCCTTGTGCCATACCGTCACATCACCAGAGGCCAGTAAACACACCAGAAAATGACCTGCAATAGACCAATGTTACAGTCAGGGTGGTGCTACAGTCATTTACACGACAAATAAGAGCCTTGTAGGCATCATTACACTGTAAATGCCTTATTATTCGTTGGGCAATATCTTTCACATACTGTTTTAGACTCATACGTGGGTTCATTGATTATAGAAATAGACAAACTTCTGAGCTGTACTCCACGTAAACATATTTAATGCACAAGCTTTCGACTCTCATGCCGGAGCCTTTATCAAGTGATCTATTGAATTTCATAAAATTGCCAGTAATTTTCGATCTTCCATCATGTCCATAGAAACGGATAAACAATTGGACAATCTGTATATTTACTGGCAATTTTATGAAATTCAACAGATCACTTGATAAAGGCTCCGGCATGAGAGTCGAAAGCTTGTGCATTAAATATGTTTACGTGGAGTACAGCTCAGAAGTTTGTCTATTTCTATAATAAGGTATATTATTGTCAACGGATATCAAACACCCAGAAGCGAATTGTTCCAATAAAGCTTGTGATAATCAGCATGCTGATCTTCTGAACCATTTAAAACCTTTATTACTGTCTTTTAACCTCCCCAGCTGGATTTATTTAACTGAAATCAGCGTGTTCCCATAGGGGTGTTAGCTGATGTGATTATTGTACCTGAGTGAATACAACAGAGTCTTTTTTTGGGACAGTCGGCTACCCATAAATACTCAACACCAACTGTTTCATCACCAGCTACTCCAGAAACCAATTTGATAAACTGGGCAGTGCATTTGCCCCATGCAACACTGTTGAGCACTCCAGCAGATACATGTATCACATGAAGTCTACTCATTGTTGCAGAATTATATATGGGTAACTAGCCTTAGAGAGCAAAATCTAAATACCCCAGATCTAAATGAGTGTCACATGTCAGATGGGGAGCCTTTCTTTGGATCCGGTTTCAATCAGATTGTAGCAGATCTTAAACTCTTTCACCAACATGAACCTTTCTTTAAACTCTTTCACCAACATGAACCATGCTACATATTCCATGTACCTTCTGTAGCAAATGATCATGATCAAGTAGGCAAGAAGCATAAACAAAAATTTTGAACTGGTATACATGTACCATTATTTGTTGTGGATAATGAAACAACAGATGGCATTAGGGGAGACAACTTTGGTATTTTTCTGGTGGTCTTGCCCGAGGGTACATACAGCACGCTGAGACGATTCCTGTCCAGTAGGAACAAACTCTCCCTCTCCTGATAAATATAATGAAGATTATAATTACATCAGTCATTGCCAGCTTTTCATGGGTTGATCCCAGGTGGTCGTAAGATTGAGAATATCGTAGATTTTGAAAAATGGGGTCTTGGGTTCCATTCCCCCTGATGGCTAAATTACTCTTTCTCTCAAATTAATTCCGACTTTTAGTTTTAATTGGAATTTCTAAGATTAGGGCTGTTCCAGAAAAGAGTACAAGGGATGGATGGGGGGATTTTTTTAGTACTATGGTATATGGATGGTTGGTGGTAAACAGTCATTTAACATTAGAGAAATAGGATAAATGGTATATGGTTGGTTGGGGTAAGAAAGATAGTGCCACGGCACTGTAGCGCTCATCTGGCTATAACTGGAGAAAGTGGCTGCGAGAAATTTTTACTGAAGAACTGCAATAGATGAGTTTCTAACTTGCATTGTCTCCCCTGAACAAAATGGCAACATAGTCGATTTCACAGGAGGTCAAGCTGTAAATTCATGATTGTAATTGGAGGTTATGGAATAAAGGCAATTATACCAAAATATAATGTGTGATTGTCAGTATAAAGCTGTATAAGCAATAACCAGAACCAATTTTTATTATGTGATTGCAGTCGTTCGTCCGTCTGTCCACTTCGTGTCCGGACAGTACATTGGACAGTTTTTAACCTACGATTCCAATATTTTGTGGGTATATGCACCAGGGGGAGACATGTCGAGTACGAAATATGTGCGACTGGGTTGTTACGATGGCAATGAGATGTAACAGGACATTTTTCCAATGAAAGTAATCTCTGGTGAGGTATGGCCTAACCAAGACATACCCCCATCTGTCTGCGAAGATGTAAAAGATAGTGCCACGGCACTGTAGGTCATCTGTCTGTAACTGGAGAAAGTAGCTGTGAGAAATTTTTACTAAAGAACTGCAATAGATGAGTTTCTAACTTGCGTTGTCCCCCCTGAACACTATAAAATGATCCATGCAGTTATTTCCTGAGATTTTATGATAAAGTTTCATGGGAAATTCAAGATGCGGCAATATTGGATTTTCGAAATGAACCAAAAAAAGGTATCTTGCACAACTGGATCACAAGGGGAACCTGTGTATCAACATCCATGCAGTAATATCCTAAGAATTCACGATAACAAAATTTCATGGGGAAATCCAAGATGGCCACCTGGTGGCCATATTGAATTTTTCAATCAGACCATATATGGTATCCTGCACAGCTAGACCCCAAGGGCAACCTCTGTACCAAATTTGAGAAAGATCCATGCAGTAGTTCCTGAGAAATCACGATAACAATGTTTCATCTGGAAATCCAAGATGGCCGCCTGGTGGCCATATTGGATTTTTCAATCAGACTACAAATTGTATCTTGCGCAACTAGACCCCAAGGGGAACCTCTGTACCAAATTTGAGAACGATCCATGCAGTAGTTCCTGAGAAATCGCGATAATGTTTCATCTGGAAATCCAAGATGGCCGCCTGGTGGTCATATTGGATTTTTCAATCAGACCGCAAATTGTATCTTGCGCAACTAGACCCCAAGGGGAACCTGCGTATCAAATTTGAGAAAGATCCATGCGGTTCTTCCTGATAAATCACGATAACGAAGTTTCATAGGGAAATCCAAGATGGCCGCCTGGTGGCCATATTGGATGTTCGAATCAGAGCAGAAAAGGTATCTTGCACAACTAGACCCCCAAGAGGAACCTGTGTACCAAATTTGAGAAAGATCCATGCAGTAGTTAACGAAAAATAATGATGACAAGATTTCACTGGCAAATTCAAGATGGCCGCCTTGTGGCCATATTGGATTTTTCAATCAGACCACAAATTGTATCTTGCACAACTAGACCCCAAGGGGAACCTCTGTACCAAATTTGAGAAAGACCCATGCAGTACTTCCTGAGAAATCGAGATAACAATGTTTCATCTCGAAATCCAAGATGGCCGCCTGGTGGCCATATTGGATATCTGAATCAGACCACAAAAGTATCTTGCACAACTAGACACTAAGGGGAACCTGTGTATCAAATTTGAGAAAGATCCATGCAGTACTTCCTCATAAATCACGATAACGAAGTTTCATAGGGAAATCCAAGATGGCTGCCTGGTGGCCATATTGGATGTTCGAATCAGAGCAGAAAAGGTATCTTGCACAACTAGACCCCAAGGGGAACCTGTGTACCAAATTTGAGGAAGATCCACAAAGTAGTTCCTGAGAAATTGCAATAACAATGTTTCATGGGGAAATCCAAGATGGCCGCCTGGTGGCCATATTGGATTTGTGAATCAGACCACAACAGGTATCTTGCACAACTACCCCCCAAGGGGAACCTGTGTACCAAATTTGATTAAGATCTATGCAGTAGTTCCTGAGAAATCGCGATAACAATGTTTCAATGGCAAATTCAAGATGGCCGCCATGGCGGCCATATTTAAAATCGTATCGACACGGCATGAACAAATTCTGGTGTACTCATTGGGGGAACATGCATGCCAAGTTTCAGCTTAATCGGCCAAGCGGTTTCAGAGAAGAAGATGTTTACGCACAACGGACGACGCACGACGGACGACGCACGATGGACGACGGACAGTCAGGCCATGACATAAGCCCATCGGGCCTTCGGCCCAGATGAGCTAAAAAGTAGTCTTCCTCCTGCCCCCCCTCCCCCCCCCCCCATGTACCATTTTCTGGAACAGCCCTTAGTTTATCATTGTGCAACCACAACAATATTCTCAATCCCACAGCCAAGAAAAATAGTAAAAAACTACGAATAACTCAATTAGCATATTTCGTTTGACAATGAATAAAATTAATTTACATGTACATTGTATAATGTTCAAAATAATATTGATCATGTATGATATTCATAAGATTCAACTTCTAGCTTTGTAAACTCGTCAGTCGCCACTGGTTTTCATTGAAAATATTCTCAATCTTGCGACCACAAAAAATCAGGACTTTCCAAACACTTGGGATCACTGATTTGGTGTGATTGGGTAGTTTTTGTACTTAGGAAACAAGTTCACGTGATCGGAGAATTGGGGAAAAATTTAGCCTTTCGAATAGACTTGGGGTTCACAATTACTTGGGGAACTTTATGCAAAGGTTATTGGATTCACATTTTTTTTTTTTACTGGTAAGTCGAAGTATTTTGTCTTCTAGAAGCTTTTAAATAGTTGGTATCCAAACCAAACCTGAAGTGTGATTTGCAAAACGTCATCGCTTATCTTTCCTTGATTGTGACATCATGTCAGCATCCGGAAAACTGAACGTTACAAGTATTGATGTCCAACCAGATGGTCTGATGTGACATCACAACCCAGCGTCAAACAAGGGCAGATAGGCGATATGGATTTCATTTCTGAAATCGGGCGAGTTTGAGATACCAATTTGAGAACAATTTTCTAAAGCTGCTACACATGTATGAGACAAAATACTTCGACTAAAACCAAGCGAAGTAGCTAGGCTGACAGTTCCATCATTAACTAACCCATGAAGAATAAAACAGGGAAATATTTAAATTACACCGTCAATTTTGAGGTACACACACTTCCATCATGGTACACTCATGAACACTTCTCAGGGCCTGTATCAGCAGGATTGGAACTACATTTAACTTTTATTTTGGGGCAAATTCAGAGAGATATTTTCTGTATCTATTCCATATATATCATTACAGTAAATCCCTTAATACATTGTAATTCAATCACAGGGAGTGAAATATCCCACCATAACATCATGCAGGGGGTCACGATCAAACTTATCAGAACAGAAAGTTGACACAATGGTTCGAAAACACGCAGATATTCCATTATTTCTTCATTATTTTCATGATTTTGGAGGGTGATCATATTCATTAGAACACCTGATTTAATTTTGCCCCCCAAAACTGGGGGTGATTGAATTTCAATAGGGTGATTGAATTAATAGATGATTTACCATAAGCATTTTAATTAACATAAAATTACAAACCTCTCCAAGCCATGCTATTTTGGGCCATGGTTTCTTTCTCTTGATGTTGGTGGAAGCAAGAACTTCAACGTCTAGTTTCATGATGTTGGCCACAAATATTTTCAAATTATGGCCAAGTTAGAATAATGTTCTTGACAGGTCTTCCATCAAACTAGGGCACCAAATATACACCAATGAATCGCCAACCGGATCTACCCAATAATCTGCAAAAGAGAATCGAGGGTGTAACTAGGGCACCAAATATACACCAATGAATCACCAACCGGATCTACCCAATAATCTGCAAAAGAGAACCAAGGGTGTAACTATAGGGCACCAAATATACGCCAGTAAATCACCAACCGGATCTACCCAATAATCTGCAAAAGAGAATCGAGGGTGTAACTAGGGCACCAAATATACATCAATGAATCACCAACCGGATCTACCTAATAATCAGCTGCAAGAGAATCAAGGGTGTATCTATAGGGCACCAAATATACACCAATGAATCACCAACCGGATCTACCCAATAATCTGCAAAAGAGAATCGAGGGTGTAACTGGGGCACCAAATATACACCAATGAATCACCAACCGGATCTACCCAATAATCTGCAAAAGAGAATCGAGGGTGTAACTATAGGGCACCAAATATACACCAATGAATCACCAACCGGATCTACCCAATAATCTGCAAAAGAGAATCGAGGGTGTAACTAGGGCATCAAATATACACCAATGAATCACCAACCGGATCTACCCAATAATCTGCAAAAAAGAATCGAGGGTGTAACTAGGGCACCAAATATACACCAATGTCGCAACAAATCACCAACCGGATCTAGCCAATAATCTGCAAAAGAGAATGGCGGACTGGTGTCAGTGACAATGATAAGCATAATACATGTATATAGAACTGCGGAAGAAATGATAAAACATTGCTGGGCATTATGGGAGTTAATGTTCAAGCCCGTAGGATATGATTTCGAAATGGGGGAAAAAGTGGTTTCCATTAATTACTGTAACTGTTGAGGCATAATTCGCAATGTGTGGGCCTATGACTTTATGCCTATAGGTTTATAAACTGCTAAAATGTTTAGTTACTTAGAATTTGTCATAAGAATATTAAAACAATACAAGAATGTAAACTTGTTTTCTGACAAATGTATGCATCCATAAATGTTGTTAAGCCACAAAATGTGAACCATTTTGGGTGATTTTCTATAATTTTCATGTTAATCGAGTTGTCTTCTTTGAGTTTGCAATCTTCTGCCTACAGCATTGCATACGTGCATCCTGTTTACAAACAATGAGGACATTGTATAGGAGGTGTCTGTATTAACGATACATCAATGAACTCGTTTCAAAACACACGTGTTGATAGGCATGTAGAAGTCGGCGTATATACCATAACACAATGCTATTCTATGGATAACAACTTCTTTATTGCTGTGGATCTGACGTTTCATTGGAGATACTTCCAATTTTTTCAAAGCTAATTCATTATTTCCAACAAAATGTCAGCTCCACAGCAATAAAGAAGCTGTTATCCATAGGATAGCATTGTGTTATGAACAAATAGAAATAAAACATAAGAATAAAATCCACCCACTTCACCTCCTCAATTTCCAAGCGAGCCAATAAGTCTATACATGCTATTAAGTTCAATGAGCCTTATTGAGTGTAGCTCAAAGTTTATCAATGTAAAACGTCAGATACCAATGCCTCATTTCACTGCATTTCACGTAACCTGATCAGCAAAAACCTGAATTCTGAGAACAGACAGCCCTGCATCACAGGCTCAGCTAGCTGCATGTTCCCGCCCATAACTGTGAATGGATACATACATGTAAGGTTAACATTAACATGATTAAGGAATACTGATATTTTACCATAAATAAAATAAAGTAAGCTTATGGATTCTTTTTGGTGCCCGATTTCCAGATATTGTCGGAGGATGCCTATACAAGGTTCACAAAACATACTGAAGAAGTTTCAAAAATGGTCGACATTCAGACCATGTTTAACTTGCAGTGAATGATATGTAATGTAGCAGAGTTGTACAGGTTGTTAACAGCTAATGAAACAGCTGATCTTGTTTGGCGGGAGTTGTCCACTGTGTGCATGGGAAGGGGTAGCTAAATAATATATAGCCCTCAAGAGTATGAGGGCTATAGGTCGGCCCCAGTCACCTCCAGCGAGGGTTTTAGATAATTTTATTACGAATCACCCACCTCTGAACCTGCCGTACATCTAATCTCTATCCCCTCCTGCGCACTATTTCAAAATCTTGCACACTATTGTGAAATAGTAACGAATATATCGCTGTCTGAATTTCCCAGGCGACTTCCACTTTAAACGCGCCATGTTAACCGTATAGAGTGACGTCACCAACATGGCGCGCAGAGAGCTAGAAGTTTCCGACTGGAAAATTCAGACGGCGATATATTCGTTAATATTTCACAACAGTGTG
>JAVTVY010006059.1:0-40819 GCA_036873755.1 Hanleya hanleyi
AAGGAGCATCTGATAGACTGGGTGTGGGCTTGAATTAGGGTAATTCTGCGCATGCGCGAAGATGATATCAAAAATATGAATCTTCAAAAATAGCCTTTTTGGGGTTAGAGGCGTCCCTAATGGACCAATCGGGTCGAGTGAGGTATCAAATTGAAGGTGACGTGAAGGCGCATCTGATAGACTGGGTGTGGGTTGAACTATCAGCATTCTGCGCATGCGTAATCTTCAAAATATCCTTTTTTGGGTTAGAGGCGCCCCTAGTGGTGCAATGGGGTCGAGTGAGGTATCATTGTGAAGCATTTCACGTCAGCTTCAATATGATACCTCACTCGACCCACTACCTCTAAAATAAAAAAAATCTTCGTACACCAGATTTTGATGTTTATCTTAAAAATAGCCTTTTTGGCGTTAGGGGGCGCCCCTAGTGGCCCGATGGAGCCGAGTGAGGTATCAATGTGAAGGTGAGATGAAGGGCCATCTGATGGACTGGTGTGGGTTGAACTATCAGCATTCTGCGCATGCGCGGTGGCCCGAGGGTATGAAAATAGCCGTTTTGGAGCTAGCGAAGCCAATAATGGTCCAATGGGGTCGAGTGAGGTATCAAAGTGAAGGTGACGTGAAGGGCCATCTGATAGACTGGACTAGCGGATTTGAAATAGCGTCATTCTGCGCATGCGCGGTGGCCCAAGGGTATGGAAATAGCCGTGTTGGGAGCTAGGGGAGTTACTACTGGTGCAATGAGATCGAGTGAGGTATCAAAGTGAAGCTTAGGTGAAGGGGCATCTGATAGACTGGACTAGCGGATTTGAAATAGCGTCATTCTGCGCATACGCGGTGGCCGAAGGGTATGAAAGTTTATTGAAGCTAGTGAGGTATCCATGTGAAGCCTAGGTGAGAGAGTTACACTAGGGTGTCGTATCCATTCTGTTGCGCAGGTCACGTGGGGTTGTGACGTCACTTCCGGGTTTTTCACTGAAATTACCTCCAAACATAGAAGAGTTCCTAATGTTTCCCCTTACACATCCGTATGTTCAACCTCCGGCACCTTTTCCCGCCCCGCCCCGCCCCGGCCGCCGCGCGCGCGCGCGTTCTCCCGGGAATGGCGTTGGAATACGCAAAGATTACAAGGCCCCTTGAGTAGTGTGTGCGGACAGTACTGTGTGTTTTATCTCACTCACCGGAGTAGAGGACATTCTATGGCCACCATTGTACATATGTTTGATGATTATTGTCAAGCCGAAGACCGGGATGTCCTCGTCTATGACTGGACGGCCTCTCGTTTTAATGTGCATGCGCCATTTCTCTGGTTAACTTAATGTACTCTGCGCGCGCATCTTGTTTTATTATTATTGTTATGACGTTGTTGTTCTGACGTTGAATAAAAATGATGATGAAAAAACACAATGATGGGTTTTGACTTTTTTTTTTTATTTAAGTCAACAAGCAAGGAGTTATACAACTATAGAATACAAATAGTAGGGGTATGTACACACATAGAATAGTAGTGATTAAGGTACATAAAAGTTTTGTCAGGAGTAGGATTTGAACCTACGCAGGGTATCACCCCACCGGCACTTAATACCGGCGCCTTAGACCACTCGGCCATCCTGACTTTTACAGTTTTTATAACTCGTGACTCCACAGTTATTAGTGTTCCACATTTTTACAAGTCCAAGTAGGTAGTGCTCACACCGTCGGCCAATACTTTCCGTTTCGGATAAAAGAAAGTAAAGGCGTCTCGTTGCTGGATATAAGTGCGCATCTGGTGGTCCACCACCCGGAATCCTCGGTTGGTCCCACTGGCACTGGCCTGGCTCTGCAATACACCCAGGTAGAGATCTTTGTCGATGGCAGGGTCACGTCGGTTGACGCCTTTACAACTAAACTTGTTGTTTCCATCTCCTCCGTAACAATAGTACGTCTTGGACGACAGGGCGATCATGGCATCTCCACTCCACTCGAGTTTAAACAGACCGGGCGTCCGCTTGTCGTAGGTGTAGTGGTCGCGTCGAGGTAGCCACAGGTCCCGATCCGCTTCATATTGTTCCCGTAACTCGGGTTTCACCAGGGACTCCCAATCGGCGTTGGAGACGGCCATGTAGGCCGAATCTGTGTCCATCTCCATCAACTGCCAGTCTGAGGAATTAAAATAGACACCCATGAAGTCGTAGAGAAACTGCAACATCCTCAGCTTGGCCACCTGATAGACCATACATCCAATCTGCAGGGGTAAATTGTACCGGATAGTCTTCTTAGCTGAAGTGACTTCATAGGTGTCGTCATCGATGACCTCCACGGACCGAAACAGTGGGGAATTCACTTTTTTGCAGGCTTGGGCAGTCGTGCAAATGTTCACGTTGACGTGCTTATCCTGGTTGGTTACCGTTTTTCCATAATAACCATTGCCAGTGAGTTTCCAACATTCAGCCATGATGGCCTGACTCGGGTATTCATCACCTTGACGACGGGCCGCCGTGACGAGCTCAGCCTTGTCCGCAAAACAAGCCTCGGGGACATACTGGATGACTTGATAGATTTGAGTAATTTCCAAACCGTGCTTCATGTACCACTGCAATAAGGGGGTCCCCAGCAAGATTTTGTCCGCCCACATACTTCCAATCAACATGCGGCGTGGTTGAGGTAAACACTCGTGTTGCTCTGCGTAGGTGCGCATGGTCTCCCCAATATCATCCCGACCCACCAGCGTATTCTTGAAGATAGGCGGACACTGGGCGAAGAGGGGCTTGAGAGTGTCGGGAACATGCAGGTCGCATTCTACAAAGCCGTAGAGCTGCCCCGAACGAATGGCGTCCAACATCTGTGGCAGACTCAGCAGTCGCCGACGACTCAACGGGTACTCACGCTCTTTTAGGAACCGTTGTAAATGGGGACGGGCCTGGCACAGGGTGTGAAATTCACACTCCCACATTTCAATCAAATGGTAGCCTCGCTCTTTCACATAATCTCCGTTGGCCACTACTTCCTCCCGTAATTCTAAGGGTGTTTTCCCGCGTCGCTCATTAAAACGACCCGCGCTGAAATGACATTCGTGGCCGTGCCAGTAACAGCCATAAAACTGGAAAACAGTGGGTGTTCCTTGTACATGGGCAAACCCATCGACGGGGAGGCGCCGATCGCCTATCCGCTTCTCAGTGGCGTTGGTCTGGTGTCGTATATAAATACCCCGTCGATAGGCTTCCCACTCCAACCACTGGTCGGCAAGATGTTTGTGAGGCAACCGTTGGGGTGTAAAATGACGCCCTTCCGCCAACCAACGTGTATAATGACCACTGGGCATAGGTTGGGCCAACGACCACAGGTACAGAGCATTGGCATCGAATCCAATGATTTTAGCAACGGGTTTTCCACTGGGGAGAGTCGTGACATTCTTCTCGTGGTAGCGGTGAAAAATAAGACTGGGCCCGCCCACAATGTTATCTTTCAGACAATTATGCATGTCCGCATCTTTCTGTTGTACCAGCGAGAAGTAAGTGGAACACTCTTGAAACAAATGGCGAAGGGCCAGCCCCGGTAAACTTAAGCACTCTTTAAAGATGTCCACGTGCATTTGGCGTTGAAAAAGTTGCACCATTTTCTCGGCCGCCTCCAGGAAAGGAACCACATCTAGGTTGTTGTACCATATGAGGAAATCTTCCAAGGTCTGCATATGTTCATCGTTCCATACCTGCTGTAGTTCACGGTACGTATCTTCCGGACATTCCACTTGCTTCAAATCATCAAAGAAGGCGTGCCGAGATGGCAACTGTGTTTCCTGCAAACGGTCGAGCGATGATATATACGTGTAAGGGAACCTCCCTTTGGTTTGTGCACAGTTATAGGCCTTGACCCACTGATCATAGCTACAATTAGGAGCTAGGTAGTTGCGCACGTCCAGGAAATGCAGTGATGTAGTAGTGAGGGCCATGTGGTTGTTGATCTTCTTGATCACCGACTTGAGGGTATCGGACTGGGCCAAGTAAGGGTAGAGAAATTCCTTCACCATGTTCAAATCGTAGCGTGCCGAATTGAAGCCGAGCACCGGTAACTGACTTAGGTATTGTAGGAACCGTAACTTCAATTTCTCCGCATACGGTTTAGGTAGAGGAACATCCTGCGACTGCAGGGGCTGCAGGGACTCGGACTCACACTCGGACTCGGACTCTTCATCTTCGCTGAACGCTACACCCGGTACAGGAATGCGGTCGTCCAGTTGGTCCAGGACGTGCTGAAACTTCACCACCAACAACGCCGTACTAGCCGCACTGACTTGCTCTAAATACTCCATCATGCGGGTAATCAACTCATGGGAGTTCCCCGTGGACACGAAACACACCGGAGCAGCGTCATAGCCAGGTACGTTGCTGGAAATACTGACACTCAGAGGAATATGGCGCTGCGTCCACTGTGTTTTGGCAGAAAACAGGTCCATGGGCTCCAAAATTGCTTCAAAGTCATAGCACGCCCGGTAGGGGAAATAACGGTCCTCTTCCGGTATGATGAGTCCCTCATCGGCCAGTTCCTCGAAAATAGTAGGTGCATTATGATACACGCCACCCGGATAGACTCGCTTCACACTGTTGTCACAGATTTTCTCGTGGCGATGTAAGTCGCGAGAGTATTTAAACACCCGATGGCATTGGGCACAACTGAAAGACTGAGCGTACTGGCTCATATTGGAGATCAGCGAAAAATGACTCATGCCATTGTCGTCGAACACATTCACTTTCATCGTAGCAGCATACCGTTCTGTGGATCGCCGAACCAATTCAGCCACAAATGTATCGTCATCCTCCCGTCGTAATCGATAGACAAAGATATTAATATGAAACAGGGACTCCACGTCATCCAAATGCTTGAAGGGGACACCTCGGAAGTGCCGCTTATCCATGTCTTGCTGCTCTAAATATTCTTCCCAATACCCATCGGTCACTGTGTCACAACTCTGGGGGTGACACTCGTCCACATGCACGGCCAAACACCGAAACAGACATTTCCGGTCTTTGTAGGGTCCCTTGTTCCCTACTGTTAATGCATACAGGCCGTGTCGATGAAGCAACCACGGAGGCAGTAGTACAGGAGCACCGATAGGATGATCTCTCATTTTCGTGACGAAAAATGTGACGTTAGTCACCATTTGCACCAACCATTGGGTATTGGGACGTTGCAGGCGGGCCCACTCCAACGGGTCTAATGTAGTGAGTTGCTCGACCACCGGCTCCAGAGAAATGGCATCCGTGATGGTGAATGGCTGGTCAAACACATACGAATTGTTACTCGGATAGAAATACCGCAGCTGGTCCGTCTTTTTGTGCCGTAAGATATACCCAAATGTGACATTCAATTTGAAGGCAGTGACCTGATCTTTAAAAATGTTGTCGGCGTAAATAGGAAGATACGTGAGGTCCTCCAACCGAAAATTATACAAGTCCAATAGACGACGGTCACGGTGGAAACAATGGCGTATGGTAGCCCAGTGACGTTGATAAATGTCCCTGACACGCTCATCTTCAGGCAAGACTTCAACCGGAGGTACTGCTGGATCAAAGGGAAAATCTTCTCCACGTCTCATGCTTTTCGTCTTATTACAAGCGGCTAGGCAGGCAGGAGGACTGGTTGGCGGGCTGGCTGGCTGATCAAGTCAGGTCAGGTAAGTCAGATTGAATACATCCTTTCCCTAAAAATCAACTCCTTTTATACATTTTACTACTCGCGGCCATCTTGTACCCACCTCCCACATCATGACACTGGCGGCCATCTTGTACCCACCTCCCACATCTTCCACATGGCGGCCATCTTGTACCCACCTCCCACATGGCGGCCATCTTGTACCCACCTCCCACATGGCGGCCATCTTGTACCCACCTCCCACATGGCGGCCAATCCCACATGGCGGCCATCTTGTACCCACCTCCCACATGGCGGCCATCTTGTACCCACCTCCCACATGGCGGCCATCTTGTACCCACCTCCCACATGGCGGCCATCTTGTACCCACCTTCCACATGGCGGCCATCTTGTACCCACCTCCCACATGGCGGCCATCTTGTACCCACCTCCCACATGGCGGCCATCTTGTACCCACCTCCCACACATCACGCATGCGCACACCGCCCCATTTTACACACTTATGACGTCACACCAGGTTCTGCGCATGCGCAGTGAGGCGCTAATGTGTCAATTCGGGTATTGTATACTACTCATGCAGGTGATGTGCGGTGGCATAAAATCTCCACTGCTGGAAAATCTGTTTGGTCCAAGGGGTTCTTCCTGTCTAAAAGTGTGTTTAAATTACTCGATTTAGACTTTTTCATGGAATAGCACATGGTCTGGATTTCAATTTCATGTCATAAGTATAATCTTAACGCAACCGAGCTATAGAACTTTCACATATTGTGTACACATATTTTCTCTTGCCGTTACATTAAAAAAGTAGGCCCATGGGCATATATAGAAAGGTGGTTCAGAAGATAAATACTGTTGCTTGATTGAAGGTTGGGACAGATACCATCCATTGCAAGTGAACTTTTCTTTGCATAATCTAGATTTTATTGCACTGAAATTCCATTTGTAAATTAGTAGTGAGTAATTTATGGCTCACAGGAAAAATAGTTTTTAACTGATTGTGATATCCGAGTATCATTTTCAGAGACTATCGATTGACTGGCTGCAAAATAAAAGCGGAGATACATGTACTAAAACTCAAAAGAATAGCTGCTTCCTGAGTAGCAGATTTCTTTGCCAGAGTTTCAATTAATCATAGTATCTATTCGTTAGGAAAAGCCCCAAAACAACACGTCAGTGACGAAAAACTGGTCATAATACCAAGCTGATCTGTATGTACTGAAACTGAATGAAAATATTAGAACACATGAGTGCATGAAACAACAAGTGGCAAGACATCCATCTCAGAATATTTCAGTTCTTATGTCAGATAGCATTATTTCTTAGTTGAAATTGATTCATTAATTTCACTACACACATGTACATATATTCCAAACACCAGTCCATGTGATGACATAGTTTTAGCTTGACCTCTTCATTCATCAGAAACTAGACCCAGTATCGAGGGAGGGAGGGAATTTGGCTTAATGTCACACTCAACTTTGTTTCACTCATATGGTGACAGTCAGTTTGGTTGGTGGAGGAAGCCGGAGTACCCGGAGAGAACCACCGCCCTTCGGCAAGTAACTGACAAACTTTCACACATGGACCAACTGGGCTCGAACCCGTGCCGGTTCAGCGGTGTGAGACTAGCGGTCACCAGCGAAGCGCCTTAGTCCACTCGTCCACCGAGGGCCCACGATCCAGCATCGATACATGTACAGCCTCTAGAGCTATGGTAGGCAGATCTTTACACATGCACATGTTGCCTCCTGAACTGTATTTCTCTGAGCTGAGATCAATCTTTGGAAGAGTGACCATAGCAGGCTTACATACTTTAGTGCGTATTAAGCTGGTATCTTGAAGGAAACCAATTAACAGAGTATTATTTAATACAGGTAACGGATCAAGTACATGCTAAGTGACTATATATAGGCCAACAAAGCCTTTCAACCACTGAAGAATAAACATTTGTTCTGAGAAAGAATAAACAATTTGGAAATATTTTTATACGTGTACTTCGGGCAACCCTAAAATTAGAAATTTTCTAGATCCCATAATAAATGTGCGACAACTCACCTTTCTAAAAACAATTATTGTTATGACATTTTATTTCTCCGATTCCAACCGCACCATGAGTAGACCATAATTTGACATGTTATATTATTTGAAGGCATCCGATAGAATTTTGACCGGTTTGGCGATTTTATACCACGGTACTAAATATTCATATCCATCCTAAATATATTTTGTACCATGGTATATGTTATTTCATTCCATGGTGTAAAATAACGAATGTTAGTCTACATGCAGGCTTAGGTACCAAATTTGGAGTTTGTGCGCATGCTGGCTCCATTATTGTCAACTAGGCTAAATTAACTCTTAAGAAACATGTAGATTACTTATTTCGAGGTTGCTATTGTTTCCTCGCCAGCTAGGGTTGCCATTTCCGATGTCAACAAATTTCTGAAACCTTTGTCCCCAATATCTCATTACATAAACGAGTTGTAAAAATTATTCAAGCGGCTGAACCTACATTATCATAGTCAGTGCACCAGGTGGTGGCATCATTGGCTTCTCTGAATGGCCGACCATCTTGGATTCTAGATATTTCCTTTCAAAACAGATGAAAGGAGTTAATCCAGTGGCTACATCAAAGGTTTCATGATCGAGGCTTCGGATGGTGGCACCATAGACGTCTTGACCAAATGTAATACCGGTCATCATATATTCCAATATGGCCGCAATCGGGACCTAATTTGAATTTAGTGCGAGGGATTGACTTTATTCCAGTGGCTGAATCCAATTTGTCGGTTAGGGTATACGATACGCCACCATGTCCTCTAAATATTCACCATTGTACATTGCCTCTTAATGTCCAACATTGTGAATTTCAAAATGACCACCATGTGACACCAAGTTTTGTTAATATCGTGTTTTCGAAACGGAACACGATATTCTTGCCTTGAGGTTAGAAGCTGGAGGTTAGTTCCATCCAAATAGTATGCGATGTTCCAAGCTTACCAAGCAGCAACCTGTTCAGTCTTGGACTGTATCGAACATGTAACCATGCATGCTCATGAAGCTCAACCCAATCATTAAACTTACTGCAATAGGGATCCATAAATGCTCGAAGACAGCCAATTGCCCTTTCCTTCAATGTGTCTAGCCTCTTCGGGACCTATTACGGCAAGGCATTTTATCATAGCGGCTGTTCATTCTGGCAAAACATTGCAATAACAATTCTGACAACCGGTACTGCTGCTTCGCGTTCGTGATCAGATGTTTGGATTAGATGGAGTAGCGAATTGCTACATTGAAAACTGTTGACCACTATGTTCGGGAAGTTAGCTGCCAGTTCACGGTTCCACTATTCGGTTGTGAAGCTGGATGCCGGTTCACGGTTCACAGTTCTCTATTCAAAGTATCGTAACAGCTGTAGACACCAATGGAAGTGGTTTAGAGCCATCAAACTTTGTACACATACACTACGAAACAATACCTACACCATGACACCACTAGCTCCGCGATCCACCGCGAGGGGGGCGAATAGTGAACTGGCATCTGGATAAGTAACTGAGCTCGTAGACACCCTTGCAAGTACTTTAGAGCCACCAAACTTGGTACACGTATACTACGACAAAATGCCTACATGATGGTACCATTAGTTCCACAATCCACCGCTAGGGGGCGAATAGTGAACTGGTATCTGAATAAGTAACTAGGCTCACAGACGCCCTTCCAAGTGGTTTAGGGCCATCAAACTTGGTACACATATACTACGAGACAATACCTACATGATGGTATCATTAGTTCCAACATCCACCATTAGGGGGCGAATAGCGAACTGGCATCTGAATAAGTAACTGGGTTGACAGACGCCCGTCCAAGTGGTTTAGGGCCATCAAACTTGATACACATCGTGTAGCTAATGGTACCATCATGTAGGTATTGTCTCGTGGTATATGTGTACCAAGTTTGGTGGCTCTAAACCACTTGCAAGGGTGTCTACCAGTGCAGTAACTTATTCAGATGCCAGTTCACTATTCGCCCCCTAGCGGTGGACAGCGAAACTAATGATACCATCATGTAGATATTGTCTCGTTTAGTTTAAACTTATTTTATTGTCTCATGAACAATGGGATTTGGGGACAAGTTTTAACAACTTAAATACCCCTTTCCCTACATAATTAATTGACAAATATAAGTAAAGTTTTACAGATCGATGTCATTGAGCACAGGCTTGAGGTAGAGTAGACATTAAGTATGAGTGGTTTTAACAATATTCAATATTTCGTCTAATCAAATGATAAAACGCAGGACGAACTACAGAAAAATATAAATATCGTCCATAATATGTCAATGATATATAATTTTTTTTTTCTTCTTTGTTCTTTTTCTCTCTTACTCTTAGTTTTAAAGTGGCATGGATGTGGTTAGATCCCACTGGAAGCAGTTAAGGATAGCTATCCCCTTAGAGGGTCTAAATTGGTCTCTTTTTTTTATTTCTTCATTCAAATATTCACTATTTCCTCTAACATTTGATGAAAAAATGAAATAAAAATTATAAATATAAGTGCTTCAATATTAGGATTGAAAATTTAGTTTCCGAGGCCCTGGAACAATTAAACAGATTGCCTTAGCTTGGGCTTGGCTACTATTATTTTTGTCTGTTAAATTTCCCTTTCCAATGCTCATTTCCGCAGTATTATGGTAAGTTAATTATCTATTAGTCCTACTTATTTACATTAATGCACCCCCTTCTGATCAAAACCATACAAACATCCTTATTTTTGTTTCTAATTATGACAGTGACACTTCACTCAGACACCCGCCGTGAAGTAATCTGCACAGGTGTGAACAAGTTTTAGCAGGTTTTTAAGTTTAAATTGGACTTTAAACCGACTTGATGAAAAAAACTTAGTGTAATAGTTATCCAGAATAAACAGGAATTCGAGTAGGTCCCATTAGACAGATTAAAAATGTATTTGACAATAGAATTCAAGCAAAAAATAGGGATTAATTCATCAGATGTATAGCTGGACACATTTTGCCCGATTTCTAGCCTTTCATTTTTGTACAAAATCCGAAATTCAAACGTTTATTTCTCGAAAAGTATTCATGCTACGCTTTTGAAATTTGGCATGCTTGTTACTTATAAGGTGATCTAGGAAACTTTATCTCACTTGTTGTAAGTTCGACTTCGTTTATAAAATATGCAACTTTTAAGACAAGCGACCGTAAAAAAGTACATTTGTTTTCAATTTATTTTAGTAAAATAGTTACAAAAACAAAACCAGGCAAAAAATTTATAAAATGAGATAAAGTTTACTAGTTCGAATTGTCTCCTACCAAGGTATACCATCAAAGTTGAAACAAGACCAACAGTTTTCATGAAATTTCAATTGAAAAATGGACGCTATTGTTTTCATTTTAATTTTTTAAATTTGGAATATTTTCTACACAGTAGCAGCGTCAGTTATACAAATCATATAGTTGGAATCCCTACGATGTATGCTTTCATAAAATATATAGTTTATTATGGTTGTCTTGTATATTTATTGATACAGACGACAAATTGTCATGGGGGTGCAAAAACTGCCTCTAAGGGGATAGCTATCCTTAAATCATACTGTATGCGACTACGTATCCGTGTTGTCAGCTAATAATAACTAATAACTAATAAAGCCCCAATTTGTCTCGTAGTATATGTGTACCAAGCTTGGTGGCTCTAAACCACTTGCAAGGGTGTCTACCAGTGCAGTTACTTATTCAGATACCAGTTCACTATTCGCCCCCTAGCAGTGGATAGCGGAACTAATGATACCATCATGTAGATATCGTCTCGTAGTATATTGGTACCAGGTTTGGTGGCTCTAAACCACTTGCAAGGGTGTCTACCTGTGCAGTTACTTATTCAGATGCTAGTTCACTATTCGCCCCCTAGCGGTGGATAGCGGAACTAATGATACCATCATGTAGATATTGTCTCGTTGTATATGTGTACCAAATTTGGTGGCTCTAAACCACATGCAAGGGCGTCTACCAGTGCAGTTACTTATTCAGATACCAGTTCACTATTCGCCCCCTAGCGGTGGATAGCGGAACTAATGATACCATCATGTAGATATCGTCTCGTAGTGTATGTGTACCAAGTTTGGTGGCTCTAAACCACTTGCAAGGGTGTCTACCAGTGCAGTTACTTATTCAGATGCTAGTTCGCTATTCGACCCCTAGCGGTGGATGGCGGAACTAATGATCCCATCATGTAGATATTGTCTCGTAGTATATGTGTACCAAGTTTGGTGGCTCTAAACCACGACAAATTGTCATGGGGGTGCAAAAACTGCCTCTAAGGGGATAGCTATCCTTAAATCATACTGTATGCGACTACGTATCCGTGTTGTCAGCTAATAATAACTAATAACTAATAAAGCCCCAATTTGTCTCGTAGTATATGTGTACCAAGCTTGGTGGCTCTAAACCACTTGCAAGGGTGTCTACCAGTGCAGTCACTTATTCAGATACCAGTTCACTATTCGCCCCCTAGCGGTGGATAGCGGAACTAATGATACCATCATGTAGATATCGTCTCGTAGTATATTGGTACCAGGTTTGGTGGCTCTAAACCACTTGCAAGGGTGTCTACCTGTGCAGTTACTTATTCAGATGCTAGTTCACTATTCGCCCCCTAGCGGTGGATAGCGGAACTAATGATACCATCATGTAGATATTGTCTCGTTGTATATGTGTACCAAATTTGGTGGCTCTAAACCACATGCAAGGGCGTCTACCAGTGCAGTTACTTATTCAGATACCAGTTCACTATTCGCCCCCTAGCGGTGGATAGCGGAACTAATGATACCATCATGTAGATATCGTCTCGTAGTGTATGTGTACCAAGTTTGGTGGCTCTAAACCACTTGCAAGGGTGTCTACCAGTGCAGTTACTTATTCAGATGCTAGTTCACTATTCGACCCCTAGCGGTGGATGGCGGAACTAATGATCCCATCATGTAGATATTGTCTCGTAGTATATGTGTACCAAGTTTGGTGGCTCTAAACCACTTGCAAGGGTGTCTGCCAGTGCAGTTACTTATTCAGATGCCAGTTCACTATTCGCTCCCTAGCGGTGGATAGCGGAACTACTGATACCATCATGTAGATATTGTCTCGTAGTATATGTGTACCAAGTTTGGCGGCTCTAAACCACATGCAAGGGCGTCTACCAGTCCAGTTACTTAGTCAGATGCCACTTGATTATTCGCTCCCTAGCGGTCGATCGTGGAACTGATGGTAACATCATCATGGTAGGTATTACGTAATACTTTCAATCGTGAACTGTGAATCGTGAACTGGCATCTAGCTTCACAACCGAATAGTGAACTGTGAACCGTGAACTTGCATCTAGCTTCACAACCGAATAGTGAACTGTGAACTGGCAGCTAACTTCCCGAATTTATGTAATCTATGTTTTATCCTTTTAACTTGGTGCTATTATATGAATTAGGTCTTTGGATTATGGACGCGGCTGAATATTGAATAACGGACTAGACGCTTGTATATCAAATATCTCACTAACAGACACCAACTAATACCAACTTTCGACAGTGCCGGATTTCTAACGTTTGGCCTTTAAAACTTTTGTTCTACAACAAGTGTAATGTTTCTGCTTAGACTGCTCCAAACACAATCGTGACGCAGAGGCAATCATGAAAACTGTGAATATGCCCTTACCAAAACATCGTTTTTGATAAAGGAGTATTCAAATATTCCAGGATTTGTTCATACAAACCAAAAACGGACTGTTAATACATAATGCAGGAAGTATATAGATAAGAGACATCAAGAATTTTCTTCATTGAATAAATGATATATGAAATGCATTATGGCAACATCTGAACTATTGGTCCTGAAAATATAGATGTAGTCCCAGTTTGCAGATATCTACTCGGAATACAAGATGGCTGATGTTACGACATGTCAATGAAGCCACCATATGAAGCCTTGCCCCTGAAAATGTGGATGAAGTCATTCATCACGCGTTTTGGTAAGAATATAATAGGTAGGTTTTAAATGGCAGCCATCTTGAAATTTGAGGTGGCTGCCACTTAAAAAAAAGTCTACGGTGTCACCAGATCATGTCACAGGCAGATGAAAATGCAGGTACAGCCACTTGAACAACGCTCATAATTACAAGCGTCTACAATAGCGTCATTCATAATTCAGCCGTCGTCCATTAAGGAATATCCGCGACCATAATCCGAAGACCTATTCAATATTCCAGATAACAGTATTAGCACCAAATTCAAAAAGACAATCATAGTATACATAAACATAGGCTAGTTTCCTGCAAGAGAGAAGCGGTCAACAGTTTTCAATGATGCCGGCAAGACATAATGATGTTCCAAAAATATAAAATCCGTATCGCTGATCAGTATTCTTAATCCATAATAATCGTTGTAAAGTCGTCATCTAGAGAATTATGTATCTCAGTCACGCTTTGATTGTGCCTGTTCATATGAAAATCATGAGGATCTTGAAGTACATGGGTTCATACGGCCCCTAGCCCCGGGTTAAGCGGAATTAGACACAAGTAACGAAACATAACGCCATAGATCTTGCACGCTACTCTCGTATTTTGCTATCAGCATGCGATATGTATCGCCAAATTTGAGAAACTTTGAGTGGAGGCCCTCTTTGGAATAGCCCTGTTTTATAAATTTCTGCGACAATGTCTTATGACGTTGATTAAAATCGTCACATTTAAAACTTGTTTGGATAAAGAGATATTGGCGAAAATAGGTTTCAGGTGGTGGCCATTTTGAACTCCACAATGGCCACAATGCCCTAAAGGTTGCTGACAAACAATTGTCAATCTTAATAAATTAATATCCTATCAATGCTCCGCAATCGTATATCTCGCTATGTAGGATCGTAATTATTTCAATTGAATTTGGTGTTCAGAGTGTCCAGGTCATACATATTTAATAGTCTGATGACATCACGGTCGCATTTTAACTACATACAGTCGGGGAGGAGCGATAGGGTCATGGTCTCTGCTTTAACCGAAGGTTTATGCCAGGGACCAGACCATAAACCTACCCCGCATTATGGTGCCAACCTTGGCCAGAGCGCGGCAACATCAGAAACTATATATCCCGCCAGCGTGGCGTCAGTTTCGCAAAATGTGTACGCAAATGGTGCCTCACGTGCTGCGGATCACGGTTTACAGCTGAGAGTTGTAACCAAGATAGCCCTAAAATTATGTTCCCTTCAAAGCAATATGACGAGTTCTCGAGATTGGTTGACATCCGTATTACTGCGAGCCGGTTAGATCCTTCAAGCGACATATCCAAATGGGGCAGCAGATAGGACTTAATTGTAATTAGATTGAACAATTGTATAACGGCTACACAGTGCTCCCATTGGATTACATCGCATATAAGGGAAGTGGGAAGAGGTACCGACATACTGAGTCACATGACTTCACAGTATAGTCTTCTGGTTAACCAATTCTAAAGCACATACCAAGAATCTAACGATTCGTGATATGTGTTGTATCTCAGGTACGCTTTTATTGTACCTGTTCATGTGACAACTTGGATGACATGACCCCCAGCACCGGCATAAGCGGTATTAGATACAAATCTAGAGAGCTATGATGGAAATGCGCTGACAACTCGTATATTGGTAATTGGTGATTGGTAATTGGTAACCACGACAAAATACCCGGGGTAAGACGCTAGAAGAAACTGCATCTGGGTGTATAGATGGCGCTCCGCTTTACATGAGACTTCCATCCGGGTTACTACTGGAGACTATATTAAGCGGTTATTTTACCAGTATCGATGCGATTAGATAGAGAATCTTGACCTAAAAGTATCGTCTGCATTATGCAGGATACAATTTTTTTAGACTGTAAATTATTATTTCAATTGCCGTAGACCGAGAAGAATACAGAATTAACTAATGGAGATATACCAGGCTAAATGCAAATCTGGCTTTAAACTTGGACTGCCTACAGCCCCTGTTTTAACCTAACAGCAGCTTTTGCCAAATAATTCTAAAGCTGTTCCCAGTTCCCGTTCTGACCTATCAGCAGCTCTTGCGTAGTATTTCTGTACTCGATATTATTGGCGACAAAATATCATACGAGACTGGATATAAACTTGATTAGATTTGGACAGTTCTCTGTCCTAACCGCCGACTTACCGATTGTTTCTATTGTCGAGTTAGGGAACATGGACTTACATGGCTGGATGTAACATATTGTCGAGTTAGAGAACATGGATTTACAAGGCTGGATGCAACATATTGTCGAGTTAGGGAACATGGACTTACAAGGCTGGATGCAACATATTGTCGAGTTAGGAAACATGGACTTACAAGGCTGGATGCAACATATTGTCGAGTTAGGGAACATGTACTTACAAGGCTGGATGCAACATATTGTCGAGTTAGGGAACATGGACTTACAAGGCTGGATGCAACATATTGTCGAGTTAGGGAACATGGACTTACAAGGCTGGATGCAACATATTGTCGAGTTAGGGAACATGGACTTACAAGGCTGGATGCAACATATTGTCGAGTTAGGGAACATGGACTTACAAGGCTGGATGCAACCTCATTAGCCCTGCATGGGCAGTTCTCTGTCCTCCTGATCAAACAGCAGACTTACCATGGATTTCCGTATCAGATATTCGACGTTTATACAATTTGACCTGGCTTAGACAGTTCTCTGCCCCTGCATTGAGCCCAACCGCAGTAGGACTTAGTATTTTCTGAATGATAGATTGAATAGTGGTAGGAATAGTGCAACGGTAGGGTGGAAATACCTGGGCTGATTCAGGACTGTTATTGTGCAAGAGAAGAGATGTACGACTGTACAGCTACAGCAAGGTCCTTGGATAAGCTTAGTCCCATGAAAACGTTATATCTAGACGCGCAGACTATTACGTGGTTCCTTCCTCGTGTAGGAACGAATTGTATATAGGCCGCAACCAACACTGGAGGCTGCAGCCAGGCCGTACGTCCGTCGCATACGAATCCGTGAGCCGTCGCATACGAATCCGTGGGCCGTATAAAGGCCGCAATCAGAGCGTGGGCCCATTCCCGACTGCTCGGCCTATTCCGTCGAAGTCATAGTAGCCCGGTACCTCGCGCATTAATGATGTGGGGATTTTACAACTCTTGTAAACCGTGATCCGCAGCACGTGAGGCATCATTTGCGTACACTTCGCCATCCATACCGGGTAAAGATGACCCTCATGGTTCGTGAAGCAAATCACATGCTATAGGATGTGTTTCCGCTCACATAGTCCTCGAGTGACCGTGGGCCTGCCGTATGCGAAGCCGTTTGGCCGGAGAAAGGCCGCAATCAGGCCGTGGGTCTGACGTATACGAAGCTGTGGGGCCGGAGAAAGGCTGCAGTTAAGCCGGGAGGCCGCAGCCAAGAAGTGGGTACGTGAGACCGGAGATAGGCCGCAGCCTATACTTGTGTCGTGGCCTAGCTCCAATGAGATCGAGCCCTACATCCGTAGTCTCGTCCCGACGACAAGAGCGGAGGTTGAGCCCTACATCCACAGATTCGATTCAGACCGCTTCAAATCACAGACCATTGAGAGGGACCAGCAGCCAGTCCGCCCCTAAACGCGTCGCATATATTATAGCTTCTCTACTGAATATGATATATATCTGACTGTAAATATTAACTTTGTATTCCTTAGATTGTAATTATTCCTATTTCTGCAATAATGATCTCCACTAGTCAATGATCTTCACTAGTGACGGGGTTCCTTCAGTGATAGCCAGAGCCAGTGGCAGCACGATCCGGGTAAATAATTGTTGTTGTGACATAACCTCGCTACGGCAATCTTACAATGACAACATCGAAATAAGTAATCTATATAATTTAGCCTAGTTTCCTAGTATGTAGCTAAAATGCCCTCAAATATACACAAGGCTGTGGACTACTTGTGACAGGGATGGTCAGCCACAAAGGTCGTCGTACTACACCAAGAGAGTAAGAGAGACTAAGAGTCTAAGAGAGATAACTCACTTTCCGGTCGACATCTACACGTCTGTCGGACAATTTGTGGTATTACAGTGATTTGGAGATTCACCACACAAACTTACTGTCATAAACTAGTTCTTTGAACTTTTGTCGTGCGGTATACAGTTACTTGCTGGGCTAATGTAAATTGGCGAGCAGGATCCGCGAAGCTACTAGCACGGAAACTAGACCCTCAGTCATGCCCAGTTCCTTGGTAACAGATGCTTCTGACGTTGGCAGGGTGAAGAAGAAGGGAGACTTTTACGCTGCAGCGCGTGGTAGAGAAATAGGTATTTCTAAAGACTGGTCAAAATGTGAAGCTGCCACGTCTCGGTTCACAAGTGCGTTATATAAACGTTTTGGCAATATTGACGAAGCAGTCTTGCTTCTTACGAGCTCCGTCGGTGGGCTACTGAGCACTGACATACGTATATTCGAATCTGGATACCAAACTTCATCACCTATTGATTATGGACATATTTGTTCTGTTGCTTGTAAAATTGATTCTGTCACCATTAAGGATGGAACAATTAGCACCGTTGAGGAAGACATGAACTGACTAACCCCAAGACATTGACTGGTAACACTGGTGATGTGGGATCCAAATCCTGTGCCTTTTGCTCAGGCCCAGATAATCAATACATGCTACAATGTAACACTTGCTCTTGTTGGATTCATTACCAGTTCTCTGAGCTACAATACTATGAACTGTCACGGTACAGAGCTAACAGAGGCAGACAATTCAAATATAGTAAATGCACAGAGCTTCATCCCTCCTTAAGAGACTATATGAATGAAACAGACAGAACAGCTCACCCTCTGATTTGTCTATCCTGGGTGCTATATCACGTATAGAGGACGTTATGTTACATGTTGTGTCCGACTTAAATCAGCTAAAATCAATTAGCCTAGAACACTTTGAGAACTTTTCTGAACTTGACAGTGTCTCATCTGTCGTCACTGGCCACACCCCTAAGACTTCAGACACTGTTGAAGATGGGACACAAGTGCTGACTTCCTCTATTCTAGCGTTAGAGAACAAACTTATATCCAGTGTGCAACAGGAACGAGAAACGCAACAGTTTTCAAATATAAAGAACTTAGAGGCAACTGTAAACGAACAAATGGACAGAAGAGTCCAAGCAGAATTCCTGTGTAAGGTGCTGAAGAATGAAAACAATGAACTCAAAAAAACTTGTCTGACTACCAAAAACGAGAAAATAGTGCAGCGGGTGAGCTAGTCAAGTGTTGCAAGGACCTAAACCGGCTACGATCCCAGGTGGAACAAAATGTAGGGAAAGTGAACAATCTTACATCGCTTGTCGAAACAATCCACACAGGACAGCTGAAAACTCAGGAAATGCCGAAAGCTAATAATGCCAGACCACAATTGCTTTCCTATTCTGGTGCAGTGACTAATCAACAACCATTCACCCCCAACAAAAGTAACGTCTTCAAACCACTACCGAGTGTAACAACCAGTCCCAAGGTATGTGTGGAGGGACCTGGAACCCAGCGTTCCAGTTTCCCTTCAGTTGTCGCTAACAACCGATTTCAGGTCTTTAACTCACCCGATGAACAACTACATCCCAGTCGGCGAACAATGTACATGATTTACCCGATAACAGTTCTGTGCCCAGGAAAACCGATGAACTTAGGGCGTCTACATCCCAGCATGCCCAGTCGGTAAACAATGAACGTCATTTGCCAGATAACAGTCCTGTGCTCAGGAAAACAGTTCTCTTGTCAGGCAATTCTCACCTGGCGGAAGTGGAAGGTTGTCGCCTGCTGCCTGATTGCAATGTTCAGAAATGTGTCGCGTATACTATCGACAGTGCCTCCCAAGTAATAGATACAGTCAACGGAAAATATGACTGTATAGTTATCCATCTAGTTACCAACGATGTCCGAACAAACTCGAGTGACACTTGCAGCGATCTAATGGTCAAGCTTATTGGAAAGATCCAGCGGAAGTGGCCAGCTTCCAAAATAGTGTTATCGTTGGGCATCAGTAGGGACGAGAGTCAGCACTTAAATAGGCTGATTTATGAAACCAACGTTCTTCTGAATACATATATATCTGTGTATACATCTGTGACAAAGGCAATCTGTCAACCAAAGGTTTGATTAACCCCAAGTTCATATCTTCTAACGGCATTAACCTGACAAAGGACGGTACCAGTGTTCTCGCTTCTATTCTGGAGTCAACTGTACGACAGTGTCTCGGCTTACCATTCCGTCGTCGAAGACCTAAAAACAAAGGGCCAGATGAGCACAATGCCAGATTGCGTCAATCAAGGCGTCGCAGATCCATTAGTCTACCTAGGAGAATGTATCATACATACAGGGTTCAAGCAAATAGTTACTGGTCTGACGTCCGCACAAGTAATCCATCCAGATCGGAACAGGAGCAGAGGTACAGCCCTCGTGACCACTATGGATCAAGCTACGACCATCCAGAGCAGAGTTACATTACAAGCGTCAGATCCGTCATTCATAATTCAGCCGTCGTCCATTAGAGAATTTCCGCGTCCATAATCCAAAGACATATTCCATATTCCATATAACAGTATTAGCACCAAATTCAAAAAGACAATCATAGTATACATAAACATAGGCTTGTTTCCTGCAAGAGAGAAGCGGTCAACAGTTTTCAATGATGCCGGCAAGACATCATGATGTTCCAAAAATATCAAATCCGTATCGCTGATCAGTATTCTTAATCCATAATATTCGTTGCAAAGTCGTCATCCAAAGAATGATGTATCTCAGTCACGCTTTGATTGTGTCTGTTCATATGAGTATCATGAGGATCTTGAAGTACATGGGCTCATACGTCCTCTAGCCCCGGGTTAAGCGGAATTAGACACAAGTTACGAAACGTAACGCCATAGATCTTGCATGCTACGCTCGTAGTACATGTACTACGACTCAAACTATGATAATCCTGAAAAACGTCTTGGTGGTTTGTTCCGATCGGGACGGGAAATGTGTAATTATCCTGACCACTACAGCCCGAGCTCCTATGCAGACCGTGGCCAGTATGAGCGTGGAACATACATGTATAGTGACATTCCACTAATGAGTGGGAAACGACATTACTATGACGGCTAGGGTATTAGTCTATATCCTACAGCTGCATGTACATGTATGTGGGCTGATGTATTGTCTGAACCTTCCAGTCTACGTAACTTGTTTTGATGAAGCCTAATCACCTGACCTAATCAAATTAATTGTGTTGTTTCCTAATGAGTTATCTGCAACTGTTTCTATTCACAGTTGCTAGTGATTATAGCTTGAAAAAGTGTATTTCTGATGGTCTATTGTTATCACCACTTTTACATACTCGATGGGAATGAACTGTAAATGAGTTAATTGTTTTCGAACCTATTTCAATTATATTGGTTTTGATGAAGCTACTTCTTCAGATGAGGTTAATTGGCTTGTTCAATTGTTTGATCTAGTCCAATTACGTGTTCCTTAATAAGCTATGAGATTTTAGTTATTTCAGCTCGAGATTAGTATATGGACTGTTGAACTGTTGTATCAGCTGTTGTAATTTTCGAGTTACTGATACCCAATTTCGAACAGCCATACGCAAGCTGAAAAATAATAAGGTATGTGGTCCAGATGGGATTGCAAATAAAATGCTAGTATCTGATCAAAAATTCCTTCTCCCGTTCCTTAAAAAACTCGACAACCTGGCCTGGTCTACTGGTTGTATTACACCTATTCATAAGATAGGCAATATGTCTGACCCTGTTAACGATAGGGGCATTACTATACTAGCTGCCTGGGTAAAGTGTTTAATAGTGTCTTGAATACTCGCCTTGAGAATTTTTTATCGCAGAATAAAGTTATTCCGAAATCGCAGATCGGATTCACTGCCGACAAACGTACAACAGATCACATATTTGTTCTGAAATTATTAATAGATAAATATACTAAGAATCTCAATGTTCCTCTTTATACTTGTGTCGTAGCAAGATGTGTCCCGCCTAGCAACACCTAGAGTGATAGAAAGCTAAAATATCCACCGTTAAAATTCTCCCTCCACCACCCGAAATCACGTCTTATCTCTACCAGTCCCAACCCTCGTCTGATCTATCTCAGTGCATGCACCGAAGATTTCCGAAGTTCTAGCTTCGGGCCTAAACCGGTTTGGGAAGTTCAATCGGAACTAGCCCGGATGAGGCAATCTCCTGGCATGTACGATTTATTTCGCCATACCAGGGCTAACAGTTCCGAGCGTACAGCCACCTCTACAACACCCCTCCCCGTTTTCTTTTTGGTGAAGATCTTTCTTCGCCCTTCTAGAACCCTTCCCTATCCCAGGCAACCGCCGTTCCAGTGCTGCCACCAATTACTAAAATACGAGACAAAGACGTGAATTCTCCATGTTATATCACATGTGTCAAAATCCGTAACATGCAGTGTACAAAAGCACACTGCTCCCTAAAAGCACCCAACTTCAATAAAATGGTAACCATCCCACTAGTCCAGTCTCATTAACAGACTGTCTATAATTACACCCAAATCCACTAAAATTCTCGCTCAAATCGTCAGTCTCATGGGACTGTTCACTTTATTTCTCAAAAAGCTTCACGGCCGCAAAAACATCATCCAACCCACGACTGGTATGGCAGGCCAGCCTACCAGCTACATGGCCGCATTAAACACCAGACCATCATACAATCCACGACTGGAACAATCCTCTACTAGCCGTCCAGACTACAAATTGGGCTCCCCATCCTCTCTCCCCTGATAATTTCAAGGCTCGTCTTCACCAGCGGCCAACACTTTCTAGTAGAGAGAGAACCGACAGAGGCGAATGTTCGGGGAGCCAGCAGTCTGTGTGCACTCAGACATGTTGACCCAGCACACACCCGCCCCAGCAAACGGCTGCCTCACCAGAGAGAGTATCTGTAGAGGAAGAACATAACCATAATTGCTACACCTCCACAGGTATCACGCTCACACTCACAAAATCATTTGAGCTCATAACTAGAAGAGGGTTGAGACTATAATCGAATAATGACGCATGTATTCGCTCCCCAAGTGGTGGCTATCCTGCTCCACCGGATTCACGATAAATAATAACGCGTACTGCAAGATATCGGATAGACAACTGTCACCAGGGATTCATGGCGAAGACATGGGACAAAGAGGGACGTCTTCCTCAACCCCAGGTCTCCGACATGGCTACCCGCACTACACATTCTCATACATTCTCCAAGTCACTCGAAATAGTAACACACAGATCTCAAAAGAAGTCGCACAGAAACGTTATTAACAAGTAGATCCACCATACAGAATCTTCATACACAGAAATTCTCTAACCACACAGCAACTATTGAAGCCAGGCATCCAGCACCCGCTTCAATCACATAGAATACCTAAACACATCTTGTTCATCACAACGCATCACACTCCCCCTATTACACACGACACGTATAACGCGACAGCGCAAACCACAATGCTCGACACAAACCGGAGTTTCTCACACACTACACGTGCAACGCAGCAGCATAAACCAGTGTTCAACACACACCGGAGTTCTCCACACACTACACGTACAACGCCGCAGCGTAAACCAGTGTTCAACACACACCGGGGTTCTTTACACATTACACATACAACGCTGCAGCGTAAATCACAGTATTCTACACACACCGGAGTTTCCAACACACATGATACTTCTAGAACAATAGTTCCGCATACACGTTACATTACACAACTCATTACCAACAACTTGGGTCTAGTTCTCAATTTCACAGTGCTCCAAATAAACGTCTTGTACAACAAAACAGAAACTCAAAAGCTCAATTCCACAATGCTTCAAATAAACATCATGTACAACAAAACCAAATACAATTTATCCTCCACTGCATGGCACACATAAACATATCCCCACAAGGCTGTCACTGGCAGAAAAAAATAGAGCCAACATTAAACAAATCACCACTCCATAAAAACTCAAACTGCAAAAAAACCTTCATCTCTCCAACAACCAAGACCCTATCTCCAAAATCCACTACACACCCATAGGCCAAGAGAAAATCAAAACCCAGCCACAGGCCGTCAACCAGGGGCTCCAACACCACATCCCCAGCACAGCGAAAATCTAACACTAACAGTAGTACCTGCCTAACCAGCATTCCCATACTGTTCATTCCCAAAATGTACTAGTCAACCGAACGGGCAAAGTCAACCCCTGGAGACTCAAGTGGACGGGTTTAGGGCACGACTAACATAGCTGCGGTTGTCGGAAGGGCCGTGATGGCCAAGGGCGAGGGAACCTCTTACTTATCCCTTCCCTTGCTGCCTACCAGCATCCGGAAAAGTCCCCCCCCCCCCCTCCCACTGAATCAACATTAAACGTCGCACATGTGACTGTCTGAAAATCCAACTCCATCAGACCATATCGTGATGAGCTGACATAAGTCGAGGCTTCCGAGATTGGTGACCTTGCACCGTCACGCGGACACCGCCCCATCAGATTCTTCCACCATTTCATCCCCTCCCGATCCATCCCTATTTCCCTTAATGAATACTGTATGTTTCCCAGAATATTTTTCTCTCTCTCTCTCTTCTGAGAATCAAGGGGAAAAAAGAACACCCAACACCATCTCACTAAAAACATCAACATCAGTTCAAACATAATCACACAAAAACAAAACACAAAAACATCCAACCTTGACAATACAAACCAGACAACTTGGACCCAAGACAAGACTTCACAAATGACAATCTATACAACACCACAAACTATGACATCACCAATGACAATCTATACAACACCACTTTGGGGACGATGTCGTAACGGTCCACCAATCACGGACCAATGTGGGAATATAACTCGTGGGGCACAATCTGGTGCTCTGATGGAGCTGGCGGCCAGGATTACTGGCAGCCAGGACGGTTGTTCCCCGGAAAACCGAGGATGTACACCACATATGGACTCCACTCCACCATACCAGCCATCCTGTAGATCACAGAGCAATGCACAAGTTGCAACAAGTGGGTTGATGGCTAACAGTGTCCCGGGGGTCAGCGTCCGTTGTCATATCCTCTAGCGATGACCAAGGGCGGACACCTTCCCTATCAAAAAATGTCCTACCTCAGTTAAAAGACAGGAACAGGACATTGATGAACACTCAGAAATATTCAGGGAATAATCCTGAACATCCCCGAGAGGGCAGGCTGCAACAATTGCTGCCATCGCCGGAACGTGTCGGTCCGTGGGAGGTAGGCCTGGACCATAAGGGCCACGAAACCTTCCAAGGAACGCCAGTGTCAGGCGGAACCTCTAAGGACATCCCGACACCGGCGGTCCAACGCGACCCTATTATCTAGTTGACTCAATCGGCATCCATGAACATCCACCCCTCCACCCAATTGACCCGACTGTTGACCCTATTCAATCATATACTGACCTTGGGCGTCTAGTCCACTATCCAACTGGTCCAGACTCCCGAGAAGTCTAAACATTTTACCTGCCCCTCTAGCCTATAGATCGGCTATATGCCTGGCACTAACCTAAATCGCCTACATAAAATCTCAAATTACAACACATATAAGGGAAGGCTAACCAATCTGCCCTATTCTTACAAGGCTACCACACGTAAAGTTCGACTACTTCTCACCCCCTTCAATTTTGTTTGCAGTGTACCCCCGATTACCACTGACACACCAACGGGCCCCATATCTGCCATGTCAACATACGTGGAATGATATATATGCTATATGCAAACAAGTCAAAAGAAATAAGGAATACCCAATCACAATCCAATCAAACAAATTCAATATTCTCAGTGATTTTCAATTTCAAAAACTCACTGAAACAAATGACAGTCCAAAATGGAATGACATACGGTATATGCAAACAAGTCAATAAAGAAATAACGAATACCCAATCACAATCCAATCAAATAAATTCAAATATTCTCAGTGATTTAGATTTCAGAAACTCACTGAAACAAATGACAGCCCAAAATGGAATGACATACGGTATATGCAAACAAGTCCAAAAAAAGGAATACTCAATCACAATCCAATCAAACACATTCAAGGACTTTCAGTAATGTTCCACTTCAGAAACTCATTGAAGCAAATGAAATCAGTCCAAAGTGGAATGACATACGGTTGCTGCAAACAATTCAAAAGAAATAAAGAATACCAATCACAATCTCATCAAATAAATACAAAGACTCTCAGTGATTTTCTATTTCAGAAACTCACTGAAATAAACAAAAGTCAACCCAAAGTGAAATGACATACGGTTCAGGCAACACATATTTTGTCCCCTATAAAACACCAAATCTGACACCAAAAAATATATAATAGTGTCAATTCCTCACTCTCAGTGAGTCTCCGGTCCAGAAAATCACTGAAACAAATAAAAGAGTCTACAACAGTATGTCCAAATTTGACACCAAAAATAACCCATAGTGTCAACTTCTCAGACCCAGAAAATGGAAAATATTTAAACATGTGCATTGCTCGAGTTCAAAATGATGAAACACATTCATGAACCAAATGCACATGGTTTACCGCAGTCAACGCGTTCTAATGTGCCTGTTCAGCTGTACTCATTAAGAAAAAGGAAAAAGAACAAGACCCGTCTACGAAACAAGTGCATCACGCGTTACCGCAGTCAACGCGTTGTTGCAACTTCTCTGTTAATCTTGCACTATTTCAACTTCAACTAATTATGAATAGGGCAATAAAGAAACCCAGGGTGGACCTGGGGAAAAAATCAATTATCAATTGTGCCCGAAAACCAAAGCCAGGCCAACGGTATTCAAAATAAATAAACCTTCAATCAACACTGTCTCCCGTGCCTGGAGGAATGCACCGCAGAATACAAACTGGATTTCAGATTAGACCACTTCGAGGAGTTAATAATTCCAAGTTCAAATACAAACAAAACACCAGTTTGTCCTCTTAAGATGGTAAACTGTATCAAAATTTAAACTCACTCATTCACAACACAAAATATATATAAACTATTGGAAGGCTCTGATTGAGCTCCAAAAATTTATGAAATAGCTTCAAATCTGGTTCAGCAGAAGTCAGAAACCGTTTGCGCACAACGGGTAAGTGCGTTGCGCACAACGGAAATTGAATTATAACCAAAACACTCTATAAAACTAATTTTCATACTCAATGAGTCTCAACCCTGTGTTTATTCTGATCTCGGGAAATAGTACTCTTATGTTGGAAGATTCTGATTGAACTCAAACAATTTAGGACAGCTTTAAATTTAGTTTAGGCAAAATCGGAATCCGATAGGACCCTATATCGGAAACCGACCTATAACCAAACCAATCTATAAAGCCAATTTCCACACCTGAGAAAATTTACAACCTGAATGCCTTTTGAATCGAGGAATTAGTACTCTCCCCTTCATTGCCAAAATAATTCTAACTGTGCAACAAAGCCAACAACCAACATTTGTTGACATGCTTCTCTAAAATCTCCATCACCTCCATAGTATCCAACCTCATGAACAACCTTCAGTCTACCTTTCAGACCCCTCACGGATGAGACATAACGTCCCATTCAATAAAATTTCAAACAATAGCATAATTTCCTGAACTGATCCAAGAGAAGGGAGAAAACAAAAACAGGAAATACATGTCATTAACTCAATTTCAAAGGACTGAGGGAAGTCTGATTACTGTTATCACACTGACAACACCATGGTACCGCCATGAATGTGGGCTCCATGACTGACAATGCCCCAAACTATCAACGGAGCAATCAAAATTACGTATTAGACAACCAAAATGTAGGCAATATATATCTGTATTAATCCAGAAAATCGACCCGATAAGCGATTGTTTAGCCGACCAGTTGACAGCCGGCAAATTCGACTATCACTAACACCACGACATAAATGAGACTATACAAATTAGTGACCAACCGTTCAAAAACAATATCTTGAAACCCAAAGAAAAAACGTGTTTCCCTTTTATTAAGATGGGAAAAACGTTAGCAGAAAACAAATTCAACGATCATTGAGCCGCGAACAATCTGAGCATTCGCCATCAACCCAAAATTGTATTCCCCACACAAACTCCTCACAAACGCCAATATAAACTTTACTTCAAAATTTTCTATCATACATTAACACTATCACATAGCAGAAATCTCTCGCACAAAAGTCAATCCACACAGCGGAAATTTATCACACAAAAGTAACACCTGGAGCGACAATGGAGAAAGACCACCTTAAAAATTCATATTTTCCCATATACTAGCTCTATATTACAAGCGTCTGGTCCGTCATTCATAATTCAGCCGTCGTCCATTAGAGAATATCCGCGTCCATAATCCAAAGACCTATTCCATATTCCATATAACAGTATTAGCACCAAATTCAAAAAGACAATCATAGTATACATAAACATAGGCTTGTTTCCTGCAAGAGAGAAGACCGTCTGTTTGTATCAAATATTTGTACCGTCTTATATGATAAGACGGTACAAATATTTGAACATTGTATAGCCCTCCTGGGCTCAAATCGCATTCAATACAACTGAGTCAATTTATCCGGCTTTTACCAATCTATTGGTCGCGAACGGTCATCATGCCACTACTAATAACATACCGCGTTTATCACAGGACAATAATACTGTATACACGGCGACGCCAAGTTCAATAAATGAATAGAGTAATACACTATTTCCAAGTAATGTTGGCTAATTCAGCTGGCTATATACCAAAAATATATTTAATGGCACGGACCGAATTGAACACATCCAGTCTCTCAAAGAGGCGAAACAATTAACTGCCACATTACACAGACCTATATATGTTGTCGACAGTGCTAAATTATACCGCGCAGGCCTTACTAACAACACAGCATGCCCATCACAGGGCAATAATACTGTATATACGGCGACTCCAAGTTTAATGAGTAAATTCGATAGCTACACTATTTCCAATAAATGTTGATAAGTTTAACTGGCTATATACAGACCGAATGAAACATATTTAATAGCATAGACCGAATTGAACATAACTGATTTCCCAACAAAAAGCGGCGAAACGGTCAATTGCTTTTTCACACAAACTGATGTGTTGTCGATAGTGCCGAATTTATCCTCTCGTGGGCCTTACTAATAGCACAGCGCATCTATCACACGGCAATACTACTGTATATACGGCGACACTAATTTCAATAAATGAATACGACCGACACACTATTTCCCAGAAATGTCAACCGGCCACACACCAGATAAATATTTGATAGCACGGACTAGAGTTTCCCAACGAAGAAAGGCGAAACGACCAACCGCGCTACCACACAAGCATGTGTGCTCTCAATATTACCAATGTTCTACTGCGTGGGCCGCCAAAAAGCTGGACAAAGAAAAACCTGTTCTGAACTATCTTCTTCAATCAACAGCCCGAGAACCGCGAAAGAATCTATACAGAATTGTCTACTAGAATAGCCCACATGTCAGGATGGCATTCTCTCGGCAAAACAATTAAACCTACAATCTACGCGTAGAATGCCGGCCAAGACAACAGGGGTTGGGGGTTCGCGAACAAAGAGAAAAATGACCGGCTTCCATGCCGCGTTTGTTTACCGAAATTTTTATCAGTTTTCCAGGTCTAAATTGGTCCTCAACCGTGAAAAAAACTATTAATTTTACGTCTGACGTCAGTTGTCGTAGCAAGGTGTGCCCCGCCTAGCAATACCTAGAGCGATAGAAAGCTCAAATATCCCCCGTTAAAATTCTCCCTCCACCACCCGAAATCACGTCTTATCTCTATCAGTCCCAACGCTCATCTGATCTATCTCAGTGCATGCACCGAAGATTTCCGAAGTTATAGCTTCGGGCCTAAATCGGTTTGGGGAAGTTCAATCGGAGCTAGCCCGGATGAGGCAATCTCCTGGCATGTACGATTTATTTCGCCATACCAGGGCTAACAGTTCCGAGCGTACAGCTACCTCTACAACATATGCACGTTATCCATAAGCAATTTGTTTATTTATCTACTTCCCAACTTCTAAATGCCACTTAAGGAAACAACACTTGTTCTGTTGATTTTAGGAAGGCATTTGATAGTGTATGACATGAAGGCCTCCTATATGAGCTGCGTTCTATTGGAATAAATGCCCTTTTTCACCAAATTATAGCTGATATGTATCGTAATGTTCGTCTGCATGTGAAACTTGATAACAAGTTAACCCCTGAATTCCATTCCCGTGTCGGTATACGTCAAGGAGATAATCTTAGTCCAACTCTCTTCAAACTGTTTTCGCACGATTTACCTCAGGTTTTTGATGATACATGTTCACCAGTCTCTCTCCATTCAACAAAAATTAGCAGCCTACTTTTTAGTAGCTCTGACTTAGTACTTCTGTCCGAATCTGCCCTGGGTCTCCAGAATTGAATATCTCGGCTACAACATTACTGTGAACTGTGGAACCTTCATGTTAATTTCGACAAAACTAGAGTACTAGTCTTTTCCCATTCCAATCGAACCATTCCGATTAATATTACTTATAATACCAACAATCTAGAACAAGTTACATCATATCTTGGAATTACATTTCACCAATCTGGTTCCTTCTCTTTGGTTAAACATGATTTATACAAAAAGGGTCTTAAATCATATTTTCATCCAACCAGATCTTTTGGATGCTGAAGACCAAATATACAAACATGCTTGCATCTTTTTGATCATACTGTGAAACCAGTATCCTTATATGGTGCAGAAATATGGAGATGTATTAACAGCAAAGGCGCTCTGCGGAAGGGGATAGATTGCTTAATATAATATGCTCATGATACACCTGCTGAAAAGTTACATATTAAATCGTGTAAGTATGCGTTAGGCGTACACTCAAAAGCATCTAATGATGCAGTTCGTGGGGAACTTGGCCATATACCTGTTTGTATAGATATATTAAGGTCCATGACTAAATATTGGTCTAGACTAGCATCACTTCAAGATGACAGCCTTGTAGCAGAAGCTTACTCACTATCATGTGATTTGCATGACGAAGACATTGATTCATGGGTGCATGGCATGGAAATCTTACTTAAATTGCTGAATCTTACACACTTGTCACCAAGGGTGCTTAGTACACCAAAGCATTTTCTGTCTCGAAAGGTTGCCAGGCAGTTCACTGAAATATATCGGCTGGAGTGGATAAAAAAAAATTCTTCCGGATTCTACAATCCACTCCGATCCACTCAAATTTCACACCACGTTTATGGACTGCAAGCTACGTACATACCAGTTTAAATCTCATTTTGGTACAGAAGCTTATCTGGATTCTGTTACAGTTAGTGCACATCGTTATGCACTCACTAAATTCCACATTAGTGCCCATCGTCTGCAAATAGAACAGGGTCGATACAAGAACCAAGATATTTCTCTCCGAAAGAGCGGGTATAATTGCAATGCTGTTGAGGATGAGATTCATGTCCTATTACATTGTCCAGCGTACTCTGATGCTAGACAAATGTTATTCATTGTTGCAAACAGGTGTTCTCCCAATTTCGCCAAATTACCAATGGAGTACAAATTTACCTGGATACTTAGCAATGAGAGTCCACTGATTTGTCGAGCTGTAGCTGAGTTCCTATCTTCCGAAGTGACACCAGCAATAAGCAAAACAAAATATAAACCAGTAATTAAAAGACCCTGTACGGTACTTGTATACATGATATATTGTTTAGTGGTATGTAGCTCAGGAATGGGGAGGGAATCAGCAAATTGAGGGATGGATTGTTTTGATAGGTAATGTTGGAATTTTTGTAATGTTTTGATTGTTGGCTCCTTGCGGGCGCTTTGATTAGCATAAATGAAGTTCTATTCTGTTCTATTCTATTCTACAAATAAAATTATCCATACGCGCAACAAAAAAAAGAAAATGTCAGTTTGTAAAATATTGACGCTATATTGATCAAATATATTGCATGGCTTGCCATCGGATCGTTTGTATATGAGGGGCCATCGCTGGCTTGGAGACTCATGAAGATGAATCTGACGAGGATATACGGTATCTCAAGAGAAAAGCGGAACATCACCATGAAATGTGAATGAATTATGCGTGTGAAGGTGTAATGATTATGAAGATTAAATATATTACAATACCATCAGGTGTTGCCAGCAAGCTCGTCTTGTGTATTATCCCATATTGTCTATGCTCCCCATTTATATATTGAAGTGATTTTTTTTTAACCTAGGCCGAGAGTTTATTATATGAGTAGCTTACCGAAGAGTGCTAACGTCCCAATAGTATCAAGATACCGGTAGTTCGTCGTCCCAGCAGTGTCACTGTGGTGCAAACATTTGACTGATAATAATGGATTAACGAGTCTGTGTCAGTTTATGCAGACATTCGTGCAGTCCAGTCGGGGCACGAGACACAGATAGAGATAACTAGGTTAGATTCTGAATCAGGCCGTACGTTATTCGCACTTGTATTTATATAGATCCAGTTTTATATTTAGGTCAAGAATCTTACACATTTCTGGGCTCGTGTCAGACAAGTTACGGATGGGCATTGATAAATAACGTTTGAAATTGTCAGATTGTTTACGAGTAACCAGGGGCGTCGTTAGGCGGGGGTCGTCCGGTGCGAACGACCCCCCCTTGGCCGCGCCAAAAAAAAAAACAGAAGAAAAAGCAAAAGAAAAAAGAAAAAACAAAAAACAAAAACAAAAACAGAGAAAACAAAAACAAAATAAAAAAAGCATAAAAACATAAAATAAAAAAAACATAAAAATTACAGATAGAGTGCCAAGACGTGTAGTGGTGTGTAAAAGGCCCGTTTTGTTTGTGTCAAACCAGGAAGTCAAATGGAGTCCGGCATATTCTTCAATATCGATGCGGGTTTATGCGAAACAAATGTGAAAATAGAACCATAAATCTATATACATTGTGTTCAGATTTCTTTCCGAGAAAACGGGTAAAACGCATCTCCGGCAACCGGAGACCCTGGAGCTTCCGGGGCCTAGACGGCCCCTGGACCCTCGCCTGTCAGGCTGTGGCGATCGCTCATTTTAGCTTTGTGTAAATGAATCGCTATCATATTGGTTCTAATGTTCCATCATGTAAAGGTCATCGGTTTTTTATGTGTTCTTTTTATGTGATAAATAACTAAACAGTCAAATGGATTCAGGCATGAAGTATGATTTTTTCAATATCGATGAGTGCTTATAAATGCGAAACATACGTGAAAATAGAACCATAAATCTGCATACATTACGTTCGAATTTATTTCTGGGAAAACTCTTAGAACGCGTCTCTGGAGATCTGGAACTTCGGAGCTTCCGGGGCCTAAACGGCTCGTGGACCCTCGCCTGTTGGGCTGTGAGGATTTCCTTGTTTTATCTCTGTGTGAATGAATCGTATCTGTAGGCATATTGGTTTCCCTCCCAAGAACTATAAGTCATCGTTTTGTATGTTTTAAATATAACTAGAACGTCAAATGGATGAAGGCATGAGGTGCGATGTTTTCAATATCGATGCATGCTTATAATTGCGAGAAAAAAAATCGTGAAAATAGAATCATAAATGTGCATGCAGTATGATCAGTTTTATTTCCGGAAAAACGTTCAGAACGCATCTCCGGCTATCTAGGACCCGGAGCTTCCGGGGCCTAGGCGGCCCCTGGACCCCCGCCTGTTGGGCTGTGATAGTGGTCCCCAACTTTCAATTACGTTCCGACGCCACTGGGTTAGCCTACGAGGTATATAGGCCCAAAGCGTTATTATTGTGTTTTCAACATGACAAAGAGAATAAAATATAATACTGATATTTGACAAATGACGTGTTAGTTTAATTGTTGGAAATCGCTCAGAATGCATCTCAGGCCATCTAAGGTCTCAGAGCTGTATAATATAACCCTAAATCTGCATACATTATGTTCAGATTTAATTCCGGGAAAACGCTTAGAACGCATCTCCGGCGATCTAGGACCCCGGAGCTTCCGGGGCCTAGGCGGCCCCTGGACCCTCGCCTACAGTGCTATGATAATCGACCCCCCTTTGAAAAATCCTAGCGACGCCCATGGTAACCGGTGCGTATACAAGAAATAAAACACTGCAGTAGGTTGTATTATTATGGTTATTTATGCGTATACATGCTGAGTATATATGTCTACCCTATGTATAAAATAAAAATATTATTGATTGATTGTGAATGTTAATGCTCGAATACAACGGCCGGCCTATATCATCGTCAAGCAAGCGTTCATATTGGCCGACCCGGTATTGATCGATTTGTAACCCGTATTTTGTTCGAGTTGTAACCCGTATTGGCCGGGTTATAATCCGTATTGGTCGAGGTCATTGAAATCAAAACTTGTAGCTGCATATGTACTCTACAGCCAGGGGTAATCGCGTCAGACACATGCAGCTTTCCAGCAGACGACACACGATTGCTCCGTTACATCTCATTTCACATCGTTCCATGATAAGGGGACACCTTGAAACAAGTTCCCAATTTCCATAGTTCCCAGTTCCGAAGTTCCAAGCTCCGCGGCTCAAAGCTCCCATATGAAAATGCTGTGATTTCGGATTGAGGTGGGTTTTTTGTTGTTGTTTTTTTGCCTAGAACTTATATTTTCCATGAAAAATGTGATCATATGGAGCATAGATGTTTAAGGTAGTCTTAAAAATAAGATATTCCTCGGATAGAATCAGTTAGTCTGAGAGCGTCGAATTAGTCTGAGAGCACCGAATACAGAACGCCATGAAACATGTACTATTGGTCCATCAACGAAAGATAGAATGGTGTGATCATGATGTTTATCCTCACAATTAACTGAGTTTCACTTCTGCTGCTCAAGGATGAATAGCCCCGTCATGGTATATCCACGGCTAACAATAGGTCCATAATCCACGGCTAACAATAGGTCCATAATGATACAGATAAATGGCTGATTAGGACAACATATATTTTGGACCGGTGAAATTCATTCTAAGAGAATTGAATTTCAGTAGTCCCTTTCATGACGGCAGATGCGGGAAATACTGAGACGAGCATCAATTTACTGTGTTTGTATTTGCTTTTTTTTTATTACAAGTTGTTGTTCTATAGAATATCCCTCTTGCGTGTTCTCTAATTGTGGTTCTCATATTTGTTGTTGATTACAGATAATTATCTTTGATAACAGGTATATCGAGGATGATCTGCAATCTCTCAGTAGTTTTTACTTGCTAGTTGTTGTTGTAATGAGATACTTCGTTTGTGCCACATGGTCATAGTTTTTGAGCTGTAGATCGTTGATTAATGAAGTTACACTGATTTATTCACATAACGAAGTTAGAAGAATGTACTACCTTTGTAATTCATGGCTTGCCAAACTGGTTTGATGTATTCCAGTATGTATTGATGATAAAAGATGAATAGTTTATTCTTCTCTGCACGGGGGCAGTAATTTCTTTTGAAAGTGATACTCTCTGAACCAGACATTCTTAGTTTATTTCAGACAAAAGTTGAAGTGTATCTTGGATAAATTGTATCACTGTGTAAACTATATTTAATATCTGTCACAAACATATGATAATTGTGTAGATTCTCAAAGTAGTTTTAGCAGTGGTACGGTTTTGGTATTTTCAACATTTTGAATTTGAGGTTAGTCTGCTGGAGTGTATAAAAGAGTGAAATCTGAGAATCTCTGGGACCAACCACCTCGCTGGGGGTCTAATAACACCCCAGCCACCAGTCAGATATTTTTGGACCGGATTCGGGGCCTTCGCGCACATCGCCGGAAGTGACATCATATATAGTAAAATAGATGTTTGCTGAGTATTTCGATCACTTTTCAATTCTGCATAATACCTCTGTTGGCCTAGCGTTATCCGGAGATTATTTCCCCTATTTATCTGAACAGAGCATATGAAAAGTAGTTCGCTCATGTGCAACACTGAAGGAGTTGTTCGGCCGGATTCAAACTGAATCGTGCGTACGTGGCTTTTGCCCTATACGCAACGTAGTAACGGTCAACGTCCGCTATTGGAGGCAGGGATGGTAATGGAGCCTGCGAAATGGAGCATGCGCTGTGGGGAGGATGCTCTGGGACTTGCTCTGGTAAGGCAGACAAGCCTATGTATATAGTAAAATAGATGTCTGCCGAACATTTCGATTACTTTTCAAGTCTGCCTAATACCTCTGTTGACCTAGCGTTAAACCAGGCCCGTAGGCTGGGGGGGTTCGGGGGGTGCGTACGCACCCCCCCGCAGAGCAGACCGAGTTCCGCTGCCGGGGGGAAAAAAATTCAGAGTGCACGGAAGGACCTTCATGCGGGCATCCATGGGCCAGCAGCGATTGACCTCCCTGGCATTGCTACACATTCAGTTGGAAAGGGAGGGGGCTCAGCCCCCCAGTTTTAACAAAAGCTGGGTGACTTTTTCATGATTTTGGTCCTACTGTGACCAGATAAACAGGCCGATTTTTCCCCCCGCGGCGCTCCGCGCCGCCCTGTAGGCCAGGTTTTCACGGAGCGGTGACTTTGCACTGGAGGGGCACGTTGCTGTTTGGGTTAAATGCTCTGATTTGCTCATTCTTCAATGACCAATAACTGTTTTAGATGTTAATTTACATAGAAATTGCATTCGCTTTATTGGACGATTATCTGCTTATCAAATTTAGAAATCAAAATTGTGTTCATATTATTTCTTTTTTTGTGTTCACATATTTCTCTTCAAACGCGTCAGCGCTCTCCAACCCTCTGCTGAAATGTTACTTTCTTCGAGATTCACTGCGTATAGTTCAAATTTTGGAAAGGAAAAAATACTTCTTTTACATTCAAAAGTTCAATTTTTCTTCTAAATGACGAGAAAAAATCACAAAAACAATCTTAAAATGCAGTTGATTATATAGTGATGATACGTCGTTTTGTATACCGGAAATCGGCCAGAATGCGTCGACAGCCATCTAGGAGCGCGGAGCTTCCGGGGCCTAGGCGGCCCCTGGACCCTCGCCTAAAGTGCTATGATAGTCGAGCCCCCCCACTTTTGGGGAGCTTCCGCCAGCGCTGTACATTGTTATTCTTAACGTGATCAAGTCTTTGCTGGTTGACAGATTTTCTTTATGACAGATAGCGGCGAAATATAAACATGGACCAGTTCCTTGATAATAGGATGGCTCAATCGGAGGAATTGTTGGCGTGATTTATCCATCTCTTTACCAGATCGGAGTGAGGAGTTAATGATAATAATCTTGATCAAAGGGGGTTTCCCATGGTTGAATATTAACCATCTCCCAGTCGACAAGATTATCATTCACACAACGAGTCGATTATAGTCATATACTGAATTTATCAGTCGGAAAAAATGCAGTTGGCGGATGTCGAAAATATGCTGTCAAAATGCGCCAGAACGCGCCAGTAGTATATAAAGGCTATTACAGAGCCCCTTTTGATGCGTGCGCAGCATATTTTGTGGAGGAAGTGTGGAGGAAAGGTCAAGTGCAGTATAGTTCCGGCAGAAGCACCAAAAGCTACCTCCAGTACAGGAGAGTTCCAAATTTGCATATCACGTGACCCAGGTCAAAAATGTATTCCTCCGCTGTGATGCGGTCATGTTTGGCGGTGATTCGGTCGCGGGAAAAAGCTTCCGCGGAGAAAAAGTAGTCCCTAGATAAAATGGTCCGATTGGGTCGAGTGAGGTATCAAAGTGAAGCTTAGGTGAAGGGGCATCTAATGGGCTGGGTGTGGGATTGAAATATCGGCATTGTGCGCATGCGCGGTGGCCCAAGGGTATGAAAATAGACGTTTTGGAGCTAGGGGAGCCCCTAGTGGACCGATGGGATCGAGTGAGGTATCAAAGTGAAGCTTATGTGAGGGGGGCATCTGATGGACTGGGTGTGGGGTTGAAATATCGGCATTCTGCGCATGCGCGGTGGCCCAAGGGTATGCAAGTAGACGTTTTGGTATCTAGGGGAGCCCCTAATGGGCCGATGGAGTTGTATGAGGTATCAAAGTGAAGCCTAGGTGAAGGGGTATTTGATGGCTGGGTGGGTGCATGTAAAAATTTTTCCTGAAAAAAAAAAAAAAAAAATACGGAACACGGACTTTATCGAAAAACCTGGGAAAATGCCTATATGGGGTATGAGGGGCATATAGGTCGCCGGGCTTAACGGGGCTTGTCTATCAATAGAGTTATCTCCCCCTAGTTCCAGGGTGGGTGTATGTAAAAATTTTCCTGAAAAAATACGGAATACGGACTTTATCCTAAATTACAGGAAAATGCCTATATGGGGTATGGGAGGTATAGGACCATCCTGGGAAACGTACTTCTATACATTTGCGGTAGGGTTGTGGGGTCTCGTTTTACTCGTCTCGTCATTTAGAACATGATAGGAAGTGTCCCCGTGCGAATCGGTGAAATTTTTGAAAAAGTCACCGAACCCCATATAGTCCCATACTGAGGGTATAGGATCAATGTTTGTCCCCCTGGGAAACGTACTTCTATACATTTGCGGTAGGGTTGTGGGGTCTCGTTTTACTCGTCTCGTCATTTAGAACATGATAGGAAGTGTCCCCGTGCGAATCGGTGAAATTTTTGAAAAAGTACGATATAGCCCCATATAGTTCCATACTGAGGTATAGGATCAATGTTTGTCCCCCTGGGAAACGTACTTCTATACATTTGCGGTAGGGTTGTGGGGTCTCGTTTTACTCGTCTCGTCATTTAGAACATAATAGGAAGTGTCCCCGTGTGAATCGGTGAAATTTTTGAAAAAAGTCACCGAGCCCCATATAGTCCCATACTGGGGTATAGGATCAATGTTTGTCCCCCTGGGAAACGTACTTCTATACATTTGCGGTAGGGTTGTGGGGTCTCGTTTTACTCGTCTCGTCATTTAGAACACGATAGGAAGTGTTGCGGAGCGAATCCGTGAAATTTTTGAAAAAAGTCACCGAAGCCTGGGTAGGCCCATAGGCCTATACTGCATGGCTATGGGTGTATAGGCCCATACGGGGTGGACATGTTGGAGTCTAGGTGAGTCCCTAATGGTCCAATGGGGTCGGTTGAGGTCTTATTTTGAAGCCCTCGTGGAGGAGCACTTGCCTACACTAATGGTTCGTCCGTGTTCAATAGTCTGCGCATGCGCAGCCTGGCCCGTAGTATAGAAAACAGGCATTTTGGGTGCTATGTAGGGGTGTGTTTGGGATAGAGATGGGCTATTCCCGGTTCGAATGGGTCGTGGAAGGTGTTAAAGTGAAGCTTGTGTGGGGTAGAGTCAGAATGGTGTGTTTTTGAATGAAAGTCGCGTCAATCTGCGCATGCGCAGTTGGTTGTAGTAGCGAAAGTGGCCATTTTCGGGCAGTACATGAAGGTATTTGGGGTCGACATGGGCTATTCACGGTTCGAATGCGTCCTGGAAGGTGTCATTTTGTTGCTCTCGGGGTGTATATTCCGATTTGAGGGATGTCCGCGTCATCTGTGACGTCATCGGTGACGTCATCGGTACGAGTAGTAGCGAAAGTGGACATTTTCGGGCAGTACATGAAGGTATTTGGGGTCGAGATGGACTATTCACGGTTCGAATGCGTCCTGGAAGGTGTCATCTTGTAGTTCTCGGGGTGTTCATTCCGATTTAAGGGATGTCCACGTCATCTGTGACATCATCAGTGACGTCATCAGTACGAGTTGTAGCGAAAGGGGGCATTTTGGGTGCTATGTAGGGGTATGTTTGGGGTAGAGAGGCACCATCCTTGGTTCGAATGGGTCGTGGAGGGTGTCAAAGTGAAGCTTGTGTGGGGTAGAGTTAGAATGGCGTGTTTTTGAATGCAAGTCGCGTCAATCTGCGCATGCGCAGTTGGTTGTAGTAAGTAAAGTGGCCATTTTGGGGCAGTACATGAAGGTGTTTGGGGAAGAGAGGGACCATCCTTGGTCCGAATGCATCGTGTGAGGTGTCATTTTGTTGCTCTCGGGGTGTACATTCCGATTTGAGGGATGTCCGCGTCATCTGTGACGTCATCGGTGACGTCATCGGTACGAGTAGTAGCGAAAGTGGACATTTTCGGGCAGTACATGAAGGTATTTGGGGTCGAGATGGGCTATTCACGGTTCGAATGCGTCCTGGAAGGTGTCATCTTGTAGTTCTCGGGGTGTACATTCCGATTTGAGGGATGTCCGCGTCATCTGTGACGTCATTGATGACGTCATCGGTACGAGTAGTAGCGAAAGTGGACATTTTGTGGGTGCGTGGGGTGAGTTTGGTGTAGAGAGGGACTATCCTTAGTCCGAATGCGTCGTGTGAGGTGTCATTTTGTAGCTCTCGAGGTGTACATTCCGAGTTGAGACATGTCCGAAGCATCTGTGACGTCATTGTTGACGTCATCAGTAGGAGTAGTAGCGAAAGTGGACATTTTGGGGCAGTGAAGGAAGGTATTCGGAGTAGAGAGGAACCATCCTTGGTCCGAATGCGTCCTGAGAGGTGTCATGTTGTAGCTCTCGGGGTGTACATTCCGGGTTGAGGGATATCCACAGCATCTGTGACGTCATTGGTGACGTCATCAGTACGAGTAGTAGCGAAAGTGAGCATTTTGGGGCAGTGAAGGATGGTATTTGGTGTAGAGATGGACCATCCGTGGTGCGAATGCGTCGTGTGAGGTGTCATCTTGTAGCAACGCCCACCAACGCCATTCTTAATGCTTCAACGCCCAGGTGAAATAGCTCAGAAGCTCTGATATTCCATGGAATTGTCACTAATTCTTCGAAATGCAGTGACGCCAGTCGACGCCCGTCGTTACACCTTAACACTCTAACATAACATCATGATATAGACCGGACATAGAACAACAACAGCAACAACAACAATGATCACACATGAGAGAACAACAACAACAAGAAGTTTTTTTTTCATATAGTTTATTCTCCCCAATGTTACATCATACCCACGTTGGGGGAGCCGCGTTGGGTATATTTAATACATTCAATTCAAGAATATTCTTGTCCAATCAGAGGCCACCATTTGCATCTGTCATATTCGTTCCTGTCCGTTAGATGTATTCTCGGCTACTCTTGTCCAATCAGAAGTCGCCATTTCAGAAAGTTCCATCTTCGGCCATGTTCGCTCTGAACCGTTTGTTCTAATCGTCATCGGACAGGCCAGGATACCGTTGAAGAAACATATCCTCAGATAGTTGTTTGCGCATTCTGAGTATCTATC